>LOJH01047108.1:18688-30080 GCA_001685095.1 Ellobius talpinus
GTGTCTGTGGTCAGCCTGTGGCTGTCTGTGTCTGTGTCTGTGGTCAGCCTGTGGTTAGCTTGTGTCTGTGGTCAGCCTGTGGTTAGCTTGTGGCTGTGGTCAGCCAGTGGTGTGGCTGGCCTGCACACGTACCTCCACTGGCCAATACATGTAAAGGAACTAGGATTCATCATCAACACTTAAAAGCTGACATCTCTTGTAAAATATACAGCTTTCTGATTCCTTTTCATCATTATTACTTATCTATTTGTGTGTATGTGAGAGAGAGGGGGGAAGAAGGGAGAGATGGGGGTCATGCTACAGCATGCCTGTGGAGAGAAGTCAGAAGACAACTCTCCTTCCACCATGTGGGCCTAGTGGTCAAACTCCGGCCACCAGGCTTGGCAGCAAGTACTCGCTGAGCCATTTTGCCAGCTCCCTATTTCTGGTTCTTGTAAGATGTGGCCTGGCTATCCTACATCCCTAGGAGATAAGAACCAGCTGGACAGCGTGGTGGATGTGTCCTCCAGCTGACCATGCCCACCATTTCCCTTATTCCTGGAATCCAGATGGCTTTGCACTTCTGTCACCCTCTTGGCCCTGGGGGTTAACGCTGCTACCATCTTTGGCTTTTGTTTTGCTTTGGGTCTGTCTCCTGGAGCGCAGTTGCCTGGAGCTCTGAAACTCCGGCTTCCATTCCCAGGAGTGCTGGGTGACAGGCACGCACCACCTTGCCTGATCTATGGTAAAGCATTTTTATGGGAAAAAACTGCCTAGGTAGAGCAGTTGTGAGAGCCACAAGGCTCTGGGTTTTGATTCATGGGTACAGTCCAAGAGCTTGTGTACTGGTGGCGATAAGCCAGTTGCATTTTCGTGCTTTTTCTTCCAGGGGAAGTGAAGCTCCCAGCATGGACTTTCCAGGTCCTCAGACCCTCAGTCTTTCTTACACCCAAAACCTCCTCCCTCTCCCATGAATAAGCCAAACACCACCAGGCTTGTTTTCTCCGGATCTTTTATTGAACGCTGCAGACTTCATTAAGGGACCATTTGCTTGGAAATTCTTAAACATGTGAACGTTTTTTTTTTTACAAGACAGGACAGCAGCCGGAGGTCACACAAGGGTCACAAGTCCATCTCACCACATGCAGAAGACAACACTGGGGTTTGGTTGGTTTTCTTGTGTGCACACTCATGTGCACGTATGAGCACATGCACACCAATGTGCATTGTCACATGTACAGGAAGGACTAGAGCCTTCCACTGGTGAAGGTTCAACAGGACCCATGAACACAACTGGAAGAAAAGTGGCTGAGGACCCTGGTGGATTATGGCTAATATGATTGGCTTGGCCCCCTTAGAGGGTGGGGCAATCAGAATGGCTTTGCTGGCAGAAGAACCCCAGCCTTATGCTATAGGGTCCTGGGAGGGGCAGAGGGTCTGAGCTGATGGGATTGGCATGCTTGTCAATGTAAGTGAGCCTTTGGGGCTCAGTTAAAAGGAGAGATCATTGGTTCTTACAACTCAGGAAATGAGATCCGGTTACAGGCACTGACTCCTGCCCTTGTCAAGTCCCAGACCGCCTCCTACCTTGGACCCTTGGCTTGAACTACTGGATATCTACTGTGGTCTCCGTGGGACCTCCCTGTGAACTGAAGTAGAACAAGCAGGAAGGCAACAGGTGCTGGCCAGCCTCAGGGCAAGAGGCTCTGAGTAGACCATGGCCCCTATCAGTTTGAGGCTACCAACATCAAATGTGTGCATTACTGTGACTCCAGACAGTCATAGAAGACATGGGATCAGCAGGGGCAGTGCAGAGAGAAAGGGACTCCCACTCTTTTCTTCCCAGTTAGCAACCCCCAAGCCAGGTGAGGCTCCCTTTTACTACACCCCCATCCACTTCTCACTCCCACAACCACATTCCCCAAAACACAAGCAGAATGATCATTTTGTTCCATGAGCTTCTGGTGTCGAAAAGGGGGGCTCCCTGACCTAATTTAGCTTAGACCCAAACCGAATGGACCTAGAGAGAAAGAGGATAGCTGCCCTGTACTCCCTGCAGTTAAATCTGGCTCGCGGATGCCGCTGGTCTCAGAAGTCTCAAACCCCGGGGAAGCCCAGAGGCTGGGAGCTGTGCAGTTGAGCTGGACCCTTAGGGTCCCTTATGTGCAACCCTGTCTACCCAGAGCTTTGCCTAGGGAGGCAGGAAGTGCGTGAGCTCTGTGTGTGTGGCTTGGAGCACATCTAAGTGGGACAGAATTGGGGATTCCCTACTTTCCCCCCAATTGCACTGTAACTGCAGCTGAGTGTCTTGGGCAACACCTCTGTGAGCTGAGATTTTGGAAACTGGTTTCTGTTTAATTCAGTTTTAGAAGAAAGTGACTCAGCCAACCTCAGCCTACTGGTCTACCTTTGCCTTTCAAAACCACTGAGACCAACTGGACTTGGACTCCCTTGGAAGTTCACATGCTGCCTCCTCCATACCCATCATGCCCAGTGAGGAAGAGCTCACCAGCTCTGTGCTGATGAAGGTGAATGGCAGGAGGCAGGTCCTTTGGGGATAGATGTGGGGAGCAGCCTCTCTTGGAAGCAGCTGGAGCTTTGTTTCTTGAAAGCGGAAATTACGGCTACCTCAGTCTTTTATTTTTCTGAATTTATTTTGCGGGTAGAGATCTTTGAAAATCTCGACTAGGTTCAATATTTTATTTAACAGGGAAACAAAAAGCCCTTTTTGGAATGGCGTCTTTTGGGATTGCCTGGGCAGTGGGTGGCTGGCTTGTGGGGTGATCACTGTGTCTTTTTGGTGGGCACAGGATCTAGGGGAGGGGGCTGAAGCACCATGTGGTGACCAACCACAGGTAGGACTTTGTGGACTGACCCTTTGCTGGCCAGGGAAAGGGCCATCTCCAAGTGGTCCTTGTTAGGCCACTGGGAAAAGGTTAGGTGAATGACTGACAGGGTCAGGCTTGTGAGTTGAGTCCCCTGCTACAACCTTCTTGTTTTGGTGCCTCCTGGGATGGCCCCAATCCTATAACCTTAGGTCCCATTAGCTGTGCTCCAAGACCTTGTCTATGTGGCCTGAACCTGGGCCCAGAATGTTCAAGACACCTATGCAGATACCAATATGTGCACATAAGGCCATGGACTGCAGCACACACACACCAAGAAAGAATTCTTTGAATTTCCAGTCCAATTTTGCGATTATGCCAGGGCCCATTTGTGTATTATCCAGACTCCCTGTGAATCTGGAGTGACTACAGTGGGTAGTCAGGAGCTCCTTACCCACCATGCATTGCATTCCATGAGCAGATCAGCTAACTAATGAGAAAGGGCTTACTGGCTTTGAGTGGAAATTGACCAACTCACGTTAGGTGGATACTCTCTTGGGCCAATCCCCTGCCCATGTTCTCCTGCTAGCTTTTAGATTTCTTCAGGACCTTGGCTGAGGGGGACAGAGGTAGGGCTAGACGTGGAGAGGAGGGCTCACTTGACTAACAGCCCCTTCCAAATTCCATTCAAATTGCCATTTGAAAATTTCTAGAGAAATTCAATGGCAAGGAAAGAAGATCAGAGCATTCCCCCTCTTTCTTGGGAAGACAGCCAGTGTTGACTTATCCGGGCAGGAATCCTGGGAAATAACAGGACAGTACTTTTTAATTTTGTTCTTATGCAAAAGTTACACACACACACACACACACACACACAAACACAAACACAGAATCTTGTTTGTTTTATTTGGCTCTGGAACAAACCAGACTACCAGGAATTTTAGGGTTGGGGAAACTAATTAGAATCACATTCCAAAATAATACATTCAGGAACTGGATATAGCTCAGGGGTCAGGCGCTTGTCCGACACAGCCAAGGCCCTAGTTAGATTCCAAACACCACAAAACAGAACAAAACCAAAGGGAAGAAAAGAAAATCCAACCGCCAGGATAATGAATTGTGTTTGGGTTAGCATCCTCTTGGGGTTCTTTCAGTTGGGGACATCATCACTGTTTGAGATGGAGAAGGTCCTGGCTCGACCCAAATCTCTGATGCTGGTGAAGCTGAGGCAGGCAGGTGACCTGTTGAGCATGGGAGGCAGTCTGGTTGGCTTTCTTTGCTGTCCCATGTAGATGACTTATGGAAGAACCCCTTGATTCCACGTGGTGTCTGCCCATCACCTGCCCCCAGGCTCAAAATTGCCTCACATATGAATGTTCAGAACTGACCAAGGACTAGAGGTTTGGAAAAGCGGAAGCTGGAAAAACTTGCCCCAAATTTCGCACTTGGTGCTGCTGAGAAGGACTGAGCAGGATGATCGCAGCTTTGGGCTGTCACGCCTCAGTTTTTGGCTAAAAGGCTGTCTGGTCACTGGTTTTTGGTGAGACTGTGAGAAATGGATCGGAGATGCAGCACATTCCTCTGAGGTTTGCCAGAACCTGCACATGTTCTGGTCCCTGGATCCAGGTGGTGGCCCTGGGAAGCAGGATGCTGGACATGGGGGTGGTCTAGCCAAGAGGAACTCAGGAGTGTTCCTGAGCTTAGCGATTGCTCAGAAGCAAGTTTGCTTGTAGGAGGGTCTTGGTTCCAGTATTTTGGGGAACCAGAAAGCTCGGTCCTTTAAGATCCTGGGAGGGTAAGGCCTGAGTTCCTGGCAACCCAGGTCCCAACTACACCTCTCCTTCACCTGGCTTACTTCTGACCACCTGGATTCTTAAGAGTGACAGCCAGGGGGACACAGACCTGATGAAGAAAGACACAATGGCCCCCCACTGGGGGGGCCAGGAATTCAGGGGGACACAGACCTGATGAGGAAAAACACAGATCCTCCCCACCCTCTGGGGCCAGGAACTCAGTCTTCTAGGATGTCAAACCCAAGTCTTTCCTCATCTCCAGACAACCAGAATCCAACAGAAGAAAAGAAAAAACAGCCCAAGGGACAGTGGGAAGGAATAATGGGGAGCAGAAAAGACCAGCTATGCAAATGAGCAATGATAAAACCCCCAAGATATTACTGTTACAAAAGAAATTAGACTAAATTGTCCTATTATAAATATACTAAAAATACATGTTATATATATATATTTCTTATCTGAACAAAAAAATAGACTACTCTGAGATGTGTGGACGTCCTAGGATATAGATGCTTCTAGAGCCAGAAAACATGGCAACAGAAAATGCAGAGGTAACTCTTATTTCCAGGTGTGCCCGGGGCTGGTTTGGGTGGCCCTGGCCTGGTGACATGAAAGCATTTGAGTGTTGTCATATAAACAATAACAGGTTAGGAAATGCCTGGGGCTGGAGGGTTCTAATGTCCTTCTGGGGACCTGGGCATCCCCTTTGTTCTTCTGCCAACTTCTCAGCTACAAAAGCACAAAGCACATCTCCGAAGGAGCATACTCTAGAAGCTCGCCTGTGCAATCTTTAATTCAGTGCAACCTGTGGTTTCTTTACTTGAGAAAAGTTGGCAGAGAAATAGGGAAAGAAGAGATATTTATATATTTATATCTATCTATCTAGCTATATAGAGAAACCTGGCTTTAGGGACCCTTGTCTGGGATGAATTTTAAATATGCCCTTGCTCATGGACTAGATACATTCCAGCCATGACCAGAGTCAGACAAACGCATAATAATTACAAAAGTCAACAGTACGTTACAGTTGTATAGATGAGGATGCTGTTGTGTCTTGTGTGTGTTTTTTTTTCTTCCTTCTTAAAAACGTGGATCTTCTCAGGAGAAGGGGCGGAGATGAGGCTGCAGCTATGGAACATAGAGGAGGTGGACCAGAAGGCGAGGCTCAACTGTTGGGGGTGAGCAGAGGGGGTCAAGGATGGCTTCCTCATGATTTGGGTATTTCCTCTCTCCTCGATGACCAGCGTTCTCTCCTCTTTCTCTCTTTCTCCTCTCAATGTGCTTAAGATGGAATCCCAGAGAGAAATCTGTAGCCCGAGACCTGTTGTTTTGGGGGCATCCAATGATGGAAGGGTAAGACCACTGATCTGTCCTCCCCTCTCCCATGGGTCAGGCTTTCCCGGCATGATGGATGGGCGCACAGATGTCCGATGCCTTTTCTGATGATGGGATGGATGCTGGACTCGAGCTCCGCTGCGTTCTTGACAGTCCTGTTGCTTTCACAACTGGGCCATAACTGAATCTCCACCTCTAGCCCTCGGGGTTATCCAGGGTACCTCACTTCCTTTTGCTCCGGTTGGTTCAGGACAGGCAGAAATGGACCACCAAGCTCAGGGGCCTCTGCCTCCACACCTTGGCTTCCCTTTTCATGACTGAGAACCGTCTGTCAGATTCAGCTTCATCTTGGTGACCCTTCTCCAGCTTCCCCAGTGCATGTAAATGCAGGTACCCATGTTGGGTGTGTGTGGAATGAAACTCTGTTCCTTTTTAGCAGGTGGAGGGCTGGTAGGAAAATTTACAGTACTAACTTGAGTCACATGTGAAGGAAAAGCTGTATTCCCACGGTGCACACACATATAAGTGGGGGAAGAACAGAAACAAACAACAACAACAACAAAACAAACCAGCAAAACCCAAAACAAAGCAGAAAACGTGTACACATAGTTTACTCTGAGTTGATGAATTTCTATAGGAACTCGGTCAGATTCTGTTTATTCAGCTGGGAAGGGGTACTCTGAATTCGTCCTTCATTGACTCTGTAAAATGCTACTTTAAGGTCAGACAAAACGCAGGAGGAAGGGACAGCCAGGTTCTGCATGACACAAGGCAGAAGGGGCCTTTGGTTACAAGGAGAAGTCGCACCAAGTGTTTCTTAAAAAGAAAGAAGTCATTTCTCTTCTGTACACCTGCCTTAGGCTTAACCAACAAATGAAATGCCTTGATTTGAAGAAGGGGGCGGTAACTTCCTTCTGGCTATATATGGCTATGTTAAGACATGTTTACTTCCTGATATGTAAAATAGACTCTATCATCAGTAGGAGTTTTTACAGATAGCTCTAAAAATATCTGAATCGGAAATCACAACTATTTACTTTTTATCAAAAAGCATTTGTTTTGTTTTCCCTGAATTTTCACATTTGTGCTGCTGGGTGACATCTAGAGTGATGAAAAAACAAAGAAGAGACATGAGCGATGGGGAGCAGAATGGACCCGCGGTCACAGCGACAGGCCCCCAGCACCAGGCCGAGCTCAGCAGGGGGCTCTGGCGTCCCCCCTGCTTCCTGTCTCCAGGGCACTGCTGGACAGGGTGACCTTCACTGTCTACCCCTTTGCATCTGTTTTGAGAAAGCTCCGAGGCCTGCGAGACAGTTGATGTCTCAGTCTTCTCCAACCACAGCAAATGCCAGGGTGCACCCTCTGGAGGAAGAGCACCCTGGTCCCCGGAGATGCCGAGAACTGTCACAAACTGTAGAAGACACTTGGTTTAAGGTTGATGTAATAACCCTTGAGCATTTTACCTGTGACAGGTGGCCTGACCAGAACATTGGGATGTAAGTGTGCTGATGGGTGGATCATGCCATTGAACTGTTGGGCAGACCAGCCATAAATTATACTGAGGACAGGTGATCAATATCATGTCATTGCTCCATCAGGAAGACACACGCCTGTCACTGTTCTGAGGACAGAAAGGAGGACACTACAGCCTTTGGGACATTATCCACTACCACTATAGTAAGAAAACCACATTGCCCCATGTACTACAGACAGGCTGACCAATAACACCATCTTTACTGATAGACAAGTCATAGCTACAGAATCGTGCAGACTGGTGTTACTGAGGAAGGGCCAACAACACTGTGCCACTGAGTTACAAGTAGGCAGGACAACGCCAGGTCAACACGCTAGGACAGGAAGACTGACACCAGGAAGTACGTCAGAACCTTTAGGGATACACATGGGTACTTATTGCTTTTGGCTGTGCCGTCTGCCTAGATGGCTGCGGGAAGGAGCGTCGGGCTTCCAGGACAGACAGGGACACAGAACACACAATGGCTGGTTGACAAGAAAGAACAGTACAATACCCAACCCCCAGTTGCTGCGCCCTTCTGAGACATGTGTGTCTCTTTCACACGGGATTTTAAGAGAGCCCTGTCCTGAGGGCTGAGGACCCCTTCTGACCCATGAGGGGTGATCTTGAGGGGCCATGGAGGAGCCCCGGACTCTAATGCGGTGACAGTGAGACCCAGTGTGGCCAGAAAGGGGCACGAGTAACACCCCAAGTGCAGGGCCACCATGCGGCCCATGGGAAATAGTGCTTGGTTTAAAGTGCAAGATCTTGACACTGTCCCTGGTAGAACCTAGATTAGAAAAACATAAAGTGCTTTTTATTAACTCATTATTATTTTTTTAGTTTGGATACCACAGGAAACAAACAAAAGAACAAAAACAAAACAAAACAAAAAGAGAATTTCTCTCATAGTAGGTGTGTTCCTATGTTCCCCGCATCAACGAAAAGCCGTCAGAAGCCTGCACAAGGCAGTTCAGGGAGGGCTTTTTTTCCTTTTCTTTTTTTCATGTAGAAAATGAAATTTATTATATTTTAATGCTGTTCTTCAGCCACACAGTCTCTTTGAATAATCTACCTTGTTTGCATATTTGACGCTCACCTATCTTTTGAGTTCAGGCTAGTGCTGTCTGGAAGGCCCATTCCTGTGACAGCCCTAAAAGCGGTGGTCTGGTCTATCCCCCTGGCTGCATGCCAACCGTCTGAACCCTTCCTCGGTTGCCAGGTGGGCAGAAAGAATGGAGTCCGAATTGTCAGCTCACCCTGACAGCGTCCTAGAATAAAGCCCTGGGCGCCACAGAATACTGACTTATTCAAGCCGCTTGCCTGGCTACGGGTTATGCGCTGGGACCATGGCCGATGGAGCAGAGCATTCCTCATGATCAAAGTGTCCCCTGTACCCTTCTAACAACAACACCAGTATTACTTGGTCAACCCACTCTTTCGCTAGCAGACCCTTGCTCCAATGTCCTCATCCAGCTGAAGCCACTAGATGGAGATGGCGCACTCAGAGGTTGGGAGAGCCTCAAGAGGGAACTAGGAAGTGGGTGGCCTAGGCTAGGTCTTAGTGGCTGTGAGCTCTGCTCATTTCATCTCGGGAAGGTGCTGTTAGGAGGTATGATCCCCGTGGCTCGGCTGGTTATGTGTCCCGTAGACCTGTCATGACTCTCAGGGTCTCTCCTGTTGTTGGAGCTCTGCAGGGGGGCCTTGTGTCTCCGAGGTCATGTAGAGCTCAGCGGCAGCAAGCCAAGCATCCCCCCTCCTTGATTTCTCCTGCAAACTCCCCTCTGTGGTGGGCAGCTCAGATGCCCTGATCCCGAGTGCTCCCATGTGCTCCTCCCCCAGGCAGCATGTGCACGTCGGGGGAGGTGTGGTTCTCCAGTTTGCACTTCTCTTGAGCTCCGGGGCCTTTCCCAGTCAACCCTTCTGAGGAGTAGACACAGTTCGGCCTTAGGAACTTAGGGGAGGTGGGCAAGGGGGAGCTTTCGAAATGATTCTTCTCCGTTCTAGTTCCGATGCTGAACTTGGGGCTGGTGCTCCCGTGGATACTCTTGGGAGGACTGGAGTCCACGCTGTAGAGCGGCTGCCCCTCATCATCTGTGTCCGTGTCTATGTACTGGTGGACGCCCGCCTCAAAGTTGAATGCTATTGCTGTGTGTTTCTCAGGGGAGAGAGGGGGTGTCCTGGCACTTGCTGTGGTGTAGATGGAGGACTCTGGGCTCAGCACAGGCTTGTCTAAGAGTGAGGCGCACTCCAGTCCTGCGACCGCAGCTGCTGCACCCCCTCTGTTCCTAAGAGGATCGTGGTACATCCCCAGAGAGGGCAGCAGGGGGCTGGGATCGCCCTCCATGAAGTTGACCTTGAGCACTCGGAGCTTCATGGGGTTGTTGGTCTTCATAGAACTCCTGGGGCTCTCAACAAAGAAGCCAGAGTGGCTGGCCTCAGGCGTGGGGTTGGCCTCAATGAGTCTCCCACCACTGGCACCCAGAACCCCCCGCCAGCCTACCTCTGGAGCTGTGCTGCCCCCAGCCTTGCTGGGGAGGGAAGCCAGAGGACTGTGGGAGAATCTGGTGGCTTCAGGGAAGTCTGTAGCACAGCTGATGAAGCTGTCAATGCTGGACATGCTCCGCATGTCAATGACGCCTTCTGTGCGTGTGGGCAGAGGGGCCACGGGGCTGGGCATACTTTCCATCTCCAGCTCTTCCTTCGGCATACTCTGCGGTGCCATCTCCTTGGTACTGAGGATGGGTTGGGACTGCGTCTTGGCCATCTTATTGTACATGTCTTCCAACTGCTGGACATTCAGGTGCTGAGGACTAGAAGACGATCGGGCCTTCTCAGGGGACCCCTGCTCCTTGGTTTCAAAGGACTTGCTTGAGCTGGTCTCAGATAGTGCCCTCTTGGTCCATTTCCACTTGTTGGGAGACAGATGGTTATCCTGCACTTTATCCTTCTTAGCTATGCTCTCTCCATTTTTCTCGACCACGATGTCCATCATCTCGATGCTCCGGGCGAAGGCATCCTTCATGTTCATGGACACGATGCTGCCATTCCTCTTGGCTCTCTCCAGAGCCTCTCTCCGCTTGATGGCTTTCTCCTGCCGCTTCTGCTCCTTGTAGAATTCCGAGAAGTTATTGACGATAATGGGAATGGGAAGGGCAATCACCAGGACCCCAGCAATGCAGCAGAGGCCACCCACAATTTTCCCCAGGAGAGTCTTAGGGTAGATGTCTCCATACCCAACGGTTGTCATGGTGATAGTGGCCCACCAGAAAGAGGCAGGGATGCTTTTGAACTTGGTGTCATCCTCATCCTTCTCGGCAAAGAAGACCAAGCTGGAGAAGATCATGATGCCCATGGCGAGAAAGAGGATGAGCAAGCCCAGCTCGTTGTAGCTCCTGCGCAGTGTGAAACCCAGGGACTGGAGGCCGGTGGAGTGGCGGGCCAGCTTCAGGATGCGAAGGATGCGCATGATGCGGAAGATCTGGACCACACGGCGCACATTCTGGAACTGCAGCACGCTCTTGTTGGATTCCGTGAGGAAGATGGTGACATAGTAGGGCAGGATGGCCAGTAAGTCAATGGCATTGAGTGGGCCCTTAAAAAACTTCCATTTCTTGGGCGAGGACAGGAACCTCAGCAAGTACTCCATGGTGAACCACGCAATGCATACCGCTTCCACGTGAGCCAGCTGTGGGTTATCTGTGCTCTGGCCAAACTCGTCCAGGCTCTGGAGCTCGGGCAATGTGTTGAGAGACAGGGCAATGGTGGAGAGGACGATGAACATGATAGAGATGATGGCCAGGATCTGCAGGGAGAGGAGAGGGCTCAGTCAGCACCCAGCAACTCCCTGTGAGGAGAGGAGGGGAGAGGAGAGGAGGGGAGAGGAGAGGAGGGGAGAGGGCTCAGTCAGCACCCAGCAACTCCCTGTGAGGAGAGGAGGGGAGAGG
>LOJH01047112.1:0-13276 GCA_001685095.1 Ellobius talpinus
AAAATGATTCTACTATAGAATATTGAGATGACCATCTGGTTCCCAAGTTTTAGAAGAGATCTTAACACAGAACAGACAGTGTAAAACAGAACAATAAGATAATGTATATATTTGACCACATAAATCAATGTCTCTTGCAATCAATGCTGAAAGTCCAGCATGGAGGTGCACGCCTTTAATCCGAGCATTCTGGAGGCAGGGGCAGGTGGGCTTCTGTGGGACTGAGGCCAGCCTGGTCCACAAACAGAATTTCATCCAGGCCAGACAGGCTACATAATGAGACCCCATCTCAAATAAATACAGATAGATAGATAAAATTTATGATACTTTTCAGTCCATTCGAGTCTTCAAATGGGATTCCTACTGCTTCATCAAAATTCTGTTTTCTTATGAGTACAGTCCCGCTGAAGATGTTCTAATGACTGGCTTTCTTTACAAGTTTGATACCCACCTAAAGAACAAACCGCAAATGAGGCCCTCTTCTGTATAAGCAATAAATACAAGGAGCCAAGATTCAGGGGGGAAAGACAGCATGTGGATTTGCTGGAGGCCCTGTGAGGCCAGAGTTGCAGGACAACAAGTTAACAGGCTGAACTGGGAATTCCAAACAGCAGTGAGGCAGGAAGCCAAGGACACTTGGGAGCAGGTCCTAAGGCACAGGTAATTCCTCTGAACCCAGACTAGCAGACGCGAGCTCATGAGCGAGGAAGCGGCATCTTCCCACTTCATATTTTTCAGTGATGAAGTGGGTGGGCATTTAATAAAGACGTGCTCAGGGGGAAAGGATTCAGGCGGCAGAAAAGGTGTGCCACTCCTCCTGCAACCCAGCTAACCACCAGGGAGGAACCTGTGCTCAGAAGTGCTGTATGGAGTGAGGCCTGAGACCAGATCCAAAGCAGGATCTGGTTCCTCTGTTTTCCTGTGGGGAGCAGATGAAGTCCTGACCTGAGTGCCTGTGTAGTGTTTGACATGAGCACAGCCGTGACCAGGACCCAGGGTCAGGTTTGGGGAAAATGGCAGAACTTTCCCCAGCCCAAATGCTGACAAATGTTGACAGAGTGTGCAGAGAGCTTCAACCTCAGCTTCCTCTTCCCTGGTGTTGGAAGCCTGAGACTGGTCCCCTGCAGAGACCTCCCACAGAGACAGGCCAGCCTTCCTTCAGGTGATAGCAGCAGATAAATACAGGGAGGGTCCGGCTGATCACTGCCAGCACAGCCCACCAGGTCCCCGCTTTTCCACGCGTGTCTCTCATGTCTTCTTCCAAGCATTGGCCCAGTTAGGTCTCCAGGGCCGAGACACTGTACTCTGCTTTTTCCACACTCTAATCCTGTGTTTAAAATTTATGTGTTAAAAGTCCACTTTACCACTCACTTATCTGGGTAGGGCCTCACTGAGGGAAGCTTAGGCAGCTCAAGGCAGGAACTGAAGCAGAGGTCATTCCACACAGGAAGGCTGCTTACTGGCTTGCTCAGCCCCGTTCCTCGTACAACTCAGGACCACCTGTGCAAAGGTGGAAAACCACTTAGTGAGCTGGGCCTTCCACATCATTAGTTAAAAATCATTAATTATTAATCAAAAACATGTCCCACGGACTTGTCCACGGGCCCGCCTGAAGGAGACAGCTCCTCAGCTGAGGGCCTTCTCCCAGGAGATTCCAGTTTTTGTCAAATTGATAAAAAAAAAAGCACAAGAAGGAAACTGAAGGAGGGAGCACAAACAGGGCCATCACCTACCTTCAGTCTATGGAGGGAGATTTCCAAGCTCTGACAAAATCCAAATTATTCTTAACTCTAAACCACACTCGGCACTATGAACACCTAAGTAACAATTAGATGCTGGGGTGCCAACAGTGTTTCCCATTAAAACTGTGCTTCTTAAAGGAGCTCTTCCTTCTCAGCCAGGTGATTCAGCAGGCAAAGCGACAGTTACACTCCGGGGTACACTAAGTTGGCTATCAACAACACTGCTAAGAGCAGAGGCCAGAGGACAGAACTCTTTCTAACAACTCCCCAATACCAGTAAACAGCCATCAACATTTTGCAAAAGAAACATTCATTATGGGACATCCCTCCCACGTGTCCAGTCTTAGGGAAGAGCAGAGGGAAGAGAGGAGAGAATTAGTCAGACGATAAAACTCAAACTATATGAAAACCCACACCAAGTCAGCATCTCTCGTAAAAGACACTACTCATCTCTAAGCTAAGGAACACAGAGCACTGCACCATCCTCAAGGACCGCAATGGGTACTTTCATCCTAGCCTGCCCCAACCACACAGGCGCATGCCCGTGATTGCCACAGCCCTGAAGCATCTTCAGCAGCTGCCGTGCCTTCCCCTCCTTCTGAGAGGGTAGAGCCACCTATGCTAGCCCATGTATGCTTATGTAACCTAAGAAGCTGGGTGACACCCAGCTTATTTACTCTGGTGAGTCAGATGTGAATCTAGGTCTCTGTGGAGAGGGAGGTGGGGAACACAGTGGATATTATGATACAATTCCCATCAGCACTAGTTGCACAACTAATACTAACTCCAAAGATTTTTTTTCTTCATAGTTTTGGAGGATATGCTTCAGGCTAGGCTAGGTACCCTCTGGCATCTACTCTGAGTGACCCGAGGCTGGTCACCCCATTACACAGGAAGAATCCATTTGCCCTCCCCTGCCTCCTGTCACCTGCCGTACACCCAAGCTCTGTCCTTTTCCCCCAGACATTCAAGCAGGCCACTGACAGCCACCTCAGCAATCCTACATTCCGTAAAGTCCTGAGATTCTTTCAGTGCTACTTGACCTAAAAGAAATAAAAACACTGCAACACTGGAACTTCTGAAATTAAAAAGAAAAAAAACAGCAATATATCAATTTTCATTTTGGCCAAAGACACAAGTAATCTAATTCATTATGAAGTTTGACAAATCAAATGAAATATTCAACACACATCTGTCATCTACCCAACAGACTGTGTCACCTTACAAGACAGAACCTAGAATATGATCTGTACGCTCTGCATCCATGGATGGAAAGCATGAAGGGTGGGGATGAGGCTGCCCAGCACACGGTTCCACGGCAGACTGCCTCCCTCAATGTAGAAGACCTTGGACTCAATAGCTGGCGGCACAAAATATGGAATGTGTCTACAATGAACATGTAAAAACTTTGTAAACTTTCTTGTAATACTCTACGAAACACTACAGGACAGGGAGAATTTACTTAGTGTTTCTATGGTGTTTCTATGATTCTCCTCATCACATCAATGGTGTTTCTATGATTCTCCTCATCACATCAATGGTGGTACGCTCTCAACTCAGGAAGTGTCCACAGAACTTCTGCACACACCTGCTAATCATTTACTCTCTTGTCTCCACTGTGCTATAAAAGTGTGGGCGGCACAATCTCGTCCTGACATCGCTATTGATGAACATTTGGGAAAGAATCACAGAATTTACCATTAAGGATTGTGGCATCACAGAGTCCCAGGCAGCAAGGATGATCCCTTTTGCTTTTAATTTAATCAGTGCATGTTGCAGAAATAAATCAAGCTACACAAAATTATCAGGCAATCTGTGCACAACAATTATTCCAAAAATAAGTGAAGTTTTTTATTATACACTTATCTACTTTAATATGATATTTGCCATCTCAGTCAGACATAGTGGTGAAGCCTGCACTTGCCAGCATTCATAAGGCTGATACCGTCTGTGCTCCAGAGGGAGACCCTGTCTCATGAAACAAATATGACATCTGGCATCTAGATCACCCAATCCTGTGTTCTATAAGCAATTATCACAGGGAAAGAATGCAGAATTAGGAGTCAGAGATACTGAGACTTTAGTCAAAGAAATCTGATTATAAATTGACCAAGTGATTTCTAGGAGGAACAGAACAAAGGAACATGTAAAACACGCCCACAAAGTGAAGCTGCAGAACTCCTAAGAGGAACAGGGAACACATTTTATTTTATTTCATTATTTTGAGACAGGGTCTCATGAAGCCCAGGCTGGTCTTCAACTATTAATGTAGCAGAGGATGATCTTGGACTTCCGAGCCTCTCATCTCAACCTCCCCCAGGCTGGGATTAGGGGCGAGCAATACCATGCCCATGTGCAAGAGGCTAGAACCCTGGGCCTTGTGCATGCTACACAAGAATTCTACCAAGTGAGAAATATCCCAAGCCTTTAACATTTATTTTCCTAAGACTTATATACTTTTATGGTATTATTATGTACATTTTACTCATCTATCTTAACCAAAACCAACTCTGTACCGATGTTGTGATTAAAAGGCAAAAGTGTGCTGCCCTGCCCTATATACGACAGTGATCTTTATCGATTCATCTGAATGCACTATGAACATCCTTCCTTCCCCAAAAGCTCCTCTCTGCTGAGCATGGGCGTCCTGATACTAAATATCCCTGACTGATGACTGAGTTCTCCTTCCTCTGTACTCTGTTACAAATTAGAAATGAAAGTACCCAGTAAGCCAATTTAGTACTTATTAAAAGAGGAAGTCTTAATAATACAGTAGAATTGTGAAAAATGCCATGTAATTAAAGTTTTACATGACTATTGTAGAAAACGTAGGAAAGAAACCCCTTCAGTGGCCATCTGTAGAAGGGGGATTGGGGTGAAACATCAACATTTCTGCACTCATCGCACACTTTTCATAAGAAAACGCAAGCTGCTTTCCTACAACCGCACAAGTTGTTATTATAGCGCTCGGATGTCAGCCGGATGACAGGAACAGAGGCTGCTTGCTCGTGCGCGCTCTCTCTCTCTCTCTCTCTCTCTCTCTCTCTCTACAACTTGTAAATACTTCAGAACAATCAATAAGGTAATAAACACAGAATTAACAAAGGTTCAGTGAAATTAAAACAGGTAAAGCATTTGTCCAAACTCGTGCTTAAAATATACTAAGCAATTTTCATAGTTTGAGAAAATACAGTTATAGGAATTCTTGCAACACTTCCTAACTCATATTTCACGAAATGCGATTTACATACACAGAATAGCTAGAGCAGGTGAAAACAGCAGGCAACACAAAACTGCTGGACCTAACTTCCTAATGGACTAAATAAATGAAGACCACGTACCATACTCTTCTTTCCTATTCAAATGGTAGGCTTCCTCAAAGTCCAAACCAGCTAAAGAACTGAGGGGAAAGGCCAGGAGGAACCATCACGCAGGAAGAAGAAGTTGGGCCAGTCTGGTACCAAGCATGCACAGATCATTAGCAGGCATGTACGGATCATTAAGTGTTGAGCACATACCTACTGTATGTCAGAAACTACCTTGTCCTGTGAGCACCTTGTACACGGAAGTACCAAAGGCTTAAGAAACTGAGGAAAGCAAATTAAGGGACGGTGTGAAAGAGTTCAGTTGTCAGTATTAAGTCAGGGACCTGGGATGGAAAGGACTAGCAAAGAGGCTGGACCGGCTCGGTGACCTGGACACGGGACACAGCTCTGTGGACTTGTAGAGTTAGCAGCCTCTGTCCTTGGCTTGGGCACTGTCCCGTCACAGGAGTACCAGAAGAAAGCTTGAGGGGTCAGGCCACAGGAGGGGCAGAGAGCGGCAGTGCCTTCGGAAAATGCTCGGTCAGTTCCTAGGTTCTCTGACATCCAAACGGTAGGAACTACTCTTTACACCTTCCGTGCCTTCCCAAATGTCTAGGTGATTGGAAGTTTCGAATCTCAGCTTGCAGGCTCACCAGAGGCCTAACTGTATCCTGTCTACGCCAGCTCTCTGTAGGCTGGAGATCAGTTTAAGTCCTGAGCTTGCTGGAGTACAGCAGCTTCTCATCGACACAATGCTCCTTTGTGGGACATGGCAGAACAATAATACAGAAATGACTAGCAGCCTTAACACTGTGTAAAACCACACGGCATCCACCAACACACTGGCGCACAAATGGAAACCAAGCTAAAAACGAATTCTAGGGGGCTGAAGTTTAAACAGAAAAAAAATCACATCTTTTGCTGAAAAACCTCACATGCACATATGACCACTCTGACAGGGAAATAAAGTCAAGACCCCATACAGGCGGAAACACCAAACTCCAAACAACGGTATAGGAGCCGTTAGCAAAATCTATAGCTTGGATGATCAAAATATAACACAATACAGAAGATCAATAATCCAGTATTTATGAGCTATTGTGTTCAACTTACTGGACATGATGCCTTTTGGTTAAACAATAATGGGAGGAAAGACTCATATCACTAACAGACATTAAGTGTTCTGCCTCCAGACTTCGAGCCTCTGCAGAATCAGTTCTTAGGTCTCCCTCCCTGTGTCCTTCCCCAGAAGTTCCAAACACAAGCAGGAACTTCAGGGCTTTGGAAGTCTGAGCATTAAGGGTCAGGCCGCTTAAAATTACAGGTAGCAAACAGTTGAATGTCCAGGATGACACTAGAATGCTCCAGAGTTGAAAGGTCTCTAATGGAATCTAAGACATCTAGACTCAAAAAACCACCCCACCAAAGTCCTAAACCAACAGGGCCGAGTAAACAAACTGCAGGACAATTCTCTGTTCAGTCACATGAAACCGTAAGAAATGCCACTGGGTGCACAAAAATGTTGCTAGATATTTAAAATTCTGCAAGATTAGTATTTCAAGTTGTATACAGAATTTATATTCTAGACTTGTCAATGTTTGCACATAAAGACAAATGAAGCCATAAAAAATTAACTTGAAAGAAAATCCCTGCTAAAGAAAGGTAAAGAAGAGAATGGTGAGCCAAGCCCTCTGTAATGAACCCCCGCTTTAGCTTGCAGTTAAGTCTTCATTTCCTTGCCACTCTGTTCCTTCCCTGTGGGTCACCTACCTAGTGTGTGGCATCTCTTTAGAGTGGCATTAGTGCTGGGAGAAGGTCTGCAAGTCCATCGTAGAGAAATGCAGTTCAGGCTTTGCGGGCTGTCCCTTCGAAGGGAGCGGAGGACAGAGTTGGCACGTGGATGGATATGCACGTGATCGCTCTGACCACGTGTTTACTGAGCCCCTTTGCACACTGCTCACTACCATCAGATCCTCAGTGTGCGGCACAGGCCGCATCCATAGGAGCTATGAGTCACGGCAGTGTGGCTGGGTATCTACTGCCCAGTTATCAACAAGGAATCCCATTTTCAGCAATTCCACAATTTCACAAACACGAAACCACTGAAACAGGAACTCAGGAACTGAAGACAGAAACCTAGGCCTCGTCCTCTGCACCACAAAGCGACCGGCCTAAGAATGGAGCAGGTACAGCGTGGGAGCTCAGGGGGCACAGGGGCCAGTGCGGGTGGTCTCGCCTCTGAACTTTCAGGTGGAAGCCGGACGCACCTCCGTCCTGGCGGAGAATGCAACATGGGCAAAAAGTTCCTGAGCTTAGAGCTCAAAGTTCCTCCGCAAGGACAGGGACTGCGGCTCCCCTCCGGCCTCTCTGCAGCCAGCCTTTCCTTCTCCCTGCCCGCATCCTCCCATACCAAGTCTCGGCAGTAGATCTCCTCTCAGAGCTACTTTTTCCTCTCAGCTGCTCCAGATTTCTTCTCTTCCGGAGAGGCTCTCTCATCTCACACTGTCCTCTGTTAACGGCAACCCCACTCACAGGGTGCCCAGTCCTGCTGTTGCCCTTTGAACACAGTCTGTTCCTCCATGGTACTCAGCACTCCAGGGACACGGGGGACTGGCCAGCTAAGCTGAACACTGCAGCGGAATCCAGAAGGGTTAAGTCACTATCCACGTAACTACAACGCACGCGCTGCGCTTGTTATCAACACTCCACACAACCCTTTCTGAGCTGAGTTAGAGCACTCTGCCACCTTGCAGTGTGCACAGCAGACAGCAAGCCCTTGGTGCTACTTTGTAAACTGAACCAAAAAATGCCTGGCAGAGACGGGACTGGGGAAGCAGGGGCAGGTCACAGGGACCTTTGTCTTCACCAGGTCCAACCGCTTCCACAGCAATTTGATAGTAACTCTGGAGATTCAAGGGTTCTATGCAGGGAAAATAACTGAAAGTCTGCAATTTCCTAGTTTTCAGAATTTGCAAAGACAGAATTCACTGTGGAAGGGGTATAAGGAGCATCTATGGGCAAGGGGGAGAATGGAGCTCAGCTCATCACAGGATCTCTGTAACACTTCAGCAGACAGACGGGGCTGAGAGCCAGCTTGGGGATGATAAAGAGCCTGAGGGGGAGAATATTTAGATGACAAAGGCCATCAGATCTGAGGCTTCTGTCAATGTGGGCCTGAGGGATACCGAGGCATGGCTGAGGATTCCGGGGTCTCAATTTGGTTATGGCACAGGAGCTGAATGAAGCGTCTAAGCTAAACGGGCAGGCAAGGTGGACACACTTCAGGGAGAAGACATCAGAGGAGTGTCAGACACGCTGAGGAGGACAGGCCTGAGCACCAGCACCTGAATATTAATACACAGATCTAGAACTCAGCAGTCTGGTGTGGGCTGGTTTGTTTTATTTAAATGGCAGTTAGAGGTGGAACAATCAGGAAAAACATTGCTGCCTGAGCGTAATCCTACCTATCAGGAGGAATGCAGGAGGAATCACTTGAGCACAGGAATTCTAGGGAGACCATGCTCAAAAGTAGAAAAAAGAGATCTCACACACACACACACACTATTTCAAAATTGTAAGAGAATGCCTGGGCATCAAATATGTTGCTCTATCAGAAGAACTAAATATAATCTTGTATCATCACAGAATCATAGCTTTCCATGTTGATAAAGTGTATAACAGAAAACACAATAAATAGTAAAAATGATAACAATAAATAAAAAATATACTTAACCAAGAATATATATTTAAAAGGGATGCCAAAGTTATTCCTGCACTAATATTTTTTACAAAACCTGAGATCAAAGTCTACACAATTAAATGTATCGAGTCTATAAATGCCCCCTCTGACAGAAGAATATCAACACAACAACTCAAGAACAGAGCACACATTTGCTGCTTGGCATTTTCTCAAGTTCTTTCTCAAGTACTCACTCACTCCTTCCCTTCCTTCCTTCTTTCCTTCCTTTCTTCCTTCTTTCCTTCCTTTCTTCCTTCTTTCCATCCTTCTTTCCTTCCTCCTTCCTCACCTCTTTCCCTCCCTCCTTCCCTCCCTCCCTTCTCAAGCACTTCTACTGGCCATCCTAAGTATAGGTGAGATTGGGCAATGACAGCAGAACTCAAAAATAGCATGGCTATTCAGTCTTCCTCCACCGTGGGTGTCTGCATGCTTGCGGACACCCCAAAGTCACCTGCTTATACCCTGGCTGACTCCAGGTAGACACTGGTTCTTGTAGGAAGTCCTGACCAATATGAAGTCGGAGGTCTTAGGACTCCCCACCTCAAATACCCCAGGCCATCACTTAGGCAAAGCCCTGTCCAGTGGTCTCTTTCACTCAACTCTAAGCTCTGCCCTGACAACTATTTTGCAAGCGACATGCACAAGATGCTTGTTCTGAGTGTAACAAAAGCATGAATGAATGAGCGAACAGACGAGGTTACACAAGCATGTCTTACACTGCAGGTCCTCAGACTATGGGTATGATTATTCTCCTAGTAATCCGATAAAACTGCTAATAAAGTCCTAGCTACCATTTCTTATAATCCATTCCTGACTGATGACATAGTATTCTAAAAATAAAGAATGCATTTTACTACTGAAACTTAAATGCTCAGGGGTTGGAGAGGTGGCTCAACAGTTAAGGGCACATACCTCTGTTCAGAGGACCTGAGTTCAATTCCCAACACCCACAGCATGAGGCTCACAACCGCCTACAACGCCAACCCAAGGGAGTCCCAGGCCCCTGACTTCTAAGGGCATCTGTACACGTGTGTACAACATAATTATATTGAAATACTTTTAAAATTTAAATGCTTATAAGGAATATACATAATACAACCCGACCCTTTCACTGCCCTCGAACTCGCCACTTAGCTGAGGCTAGCCTTAAACTCCTGGTCCTCCTGCCTCCACCTCCCACGCACAGGGATCACACCCAGCTTTAGCATTAGAACTGTAAGCAATCGGTCCAATGAGCCTTAAAATACAGCAGTGAAATCTCTTCAGCGCAAAGTTGAACTGAAACCCAGCAGCACCTGAGAATTTTTTCAAGTCTGAGTAAAAGTGGAAAATAAAATTTGGTAACGATCTCTTTACTAAAAGCTAATTTCACAACATGAAAGGTGAAGTACTTACTAAGTCACCCGAGAAACTGCCTGGATAACTCATCAAAGCGAGACCATGGCTAAGACAGCTAAGACAAAAAGGTACTGTGTGAAATGTCCATCCTAAGATTCCTGTTGTCTCAACTACTCCTGAAAATAAGAACTAAGGCAAAATGTAAACAAACATATTTGCACACAATATACACACAAGGAAGGGCTAAAGTAAGATTGGCCAATAACAAGTGCTGACAATGGTAGGCATGCAAAAGGTATGGTTGTTTTGGAAAACAGTTTGACAGTTTGATAAAAGTGCATTGATACTTAGATAGGACCTGAGAGTCCCACCTCTGCATACTCAGTCAAGTCAACTAGACCTGCCTGCCGAAGTTCAAAATATCTCCATTCATAATTAACCAAAACAGAGAATTCAAATGTCTATTAATCATGAACGGACAAAATGGGGACCATGCTCCAAAGTCATGGTACCCGGCAGAAAAGGAAACTCAGCATATACTGGAGCTGGTTGGTACCAGCTGAACAGCACCCTTGGTTGAATTGTTACGACTTTGCCACGGTGGTTTATGAGGCTTAGTATAGGCTGTGGCAATTATTACACTACAGTAACCACCAAATGTCCCAAGTCAGGGTTGGCTTGCCTTTTGTCTTGTTTTGTTTTGTTTGGGAGAGTAGGCTGTTAGCATTCGCCAGCCATGACTGTCCCACCGCTGGGTGACACAGGCATTATGCCGAATGCATGAAGACACAAAAGGCAGCATTCTGTACGAGGCTTCTGGATGGTGCTCCACAGAAGATACTGATGGCTGCCGAGGGTTGAGGACTAACAGCAGAGAGGCATGAAGGCTTCCTGGGGTGGTAGAAGGTTCTGCTTGTCTAAAATAGAGACTGCCCAGCTGGACATACAGGTAAAACCTCACTGCAGGAAGACGATACCTAAGTAAACCCAACCAGAAAAAAAAAACCTAGCCATGTCATTAATTTGTGAATTATATTGCAGATAAGAAATGCTTAAGACCTACAGAAGGGGGCTGGGATCAGTGCACACTCCAGATTAACAGATCTATACACGACAGAAATGGAAAAGAACATGAAAACACAGGGGGAAGGTGAATGGGTGATCATGGACAACACTCAAACCAGAGGGTACCTGATCCTGGGAAGGATGCTACAGGAATGGCCTCTGGGTGTGACCCCAGAGCAGGGCGCCACGGGGTCACCCAAGCAGGGTCCCTACCACTGAGCCCTTTCTACTGCAAGCCTATGCCTGTGGCTCCAGTCTGCCATGTTATGATCATCTTCAGACGTTTCCACTTCTAATTGATGTCCTAAAACATCAGTTACTCAGCTTAACATCTATCAACTGTCGCTGGGCAGTGGTGACACACACCTTTAATCCCAGGTCTTGGGAGTCAGAGGCAGGGAGATCTCTGTGAGTTCAAGGCCAGCCTGGTCTACAGAGAGTTTTCCAGGACAGCTAGGGCTGTTACACAGAGAAACCCTGTCTTGAAAAATCAAAACAAAAAGCAACCATCTATCAACTGTCCTCACTGCCTCTAAACTTAGACCACTTGGGTACTAAACTTTCAAAATTGCCTAATTGCCCATCTGTACAATGGGATCAACGTTTTCCTAACCTCTGCATGAGGACGCATGAAAACCTACATGCTATACTGCTATACGCTCAATCACAGACATTAGACACAATCAGATGGGAAAGCAGGCACATAAATTCATTCTTATTTTTTTGAGAGTGTTACATATGTTGCTCAGACCAGCTTGAAACTACTAAGCTTAGCTGTTTCTCTTGCCTCAGCCTCCCAAGCACCGGGACAACAGGTGTGGGCCACCACACCCAGGCGGGATATTCCTTAACTAGTATGTCCAGTTGTTCATGTTTGTGGCCCCATATAAAATGGAGAGCACTAGCATATGCCACATTCTGAGGATAATTTCTGGACATGCCAAGACCCTGCGGAATGAACCACATTAGCGGTATTAAGAATGCCGGATGTAAACAGGCTTGCCAAGCTCAGAACGCTCAGAGAATCTGACACTGGAATATCATACTACCGTTTAACTTTCATATTTTTCAAGTAACTTCAGAACCTCATGCTTCCTAACTCATACCACATTCGTGCAGAAATTTTGTTAGGAGCGTATTTTTACATGAATGGATTTCAACTAAGGAAAAGAAACTATTTCAAAACCTGTATTTCTAGTTGCTTGAGGCAGAGCTGTGTTCTTAGCAACATCACACACAATACTGATTTCAAATACCATGAGGTCTCAAACCTAGTGCAAAACGGATTTTTTTAAACATAAAAGCATATCAAGCTAATCCTTACACTGCACGGTCCCATGAGCTTTTATTTTTCTTTTTAAAGATAGATTTATTTTTACTAAACCTATACACTAACACTACATCCAGTTTCTCTGTATAACAGCATTTCTTGGGTTGTTTGTTATTTTTACTTGTTAAACGTCTTGATCGTGAAAACTGATTGATATAAACCTGCCTGATGTACAGCAGTCTGGAAATATGCTGTCTTGATGCACAAGGTTTTGTTTTTCTGTTTTGTTGGGTTTTTTTCAGACAACATAATAACCACTTGGTATTGACCGACCATACCTATTAGTGAACGAAAATAGTTTTTCATATGCATAAGCACCATTTTCCCACAGAAAACACTTAGCCACCGTTGAGGCACTGAAAATCCATGCTTATGGTAAACATGCTAGATCTGATTTTATCCCATTATGTCTACGAAGGTAGATCTCATAATCGGTCTCTCGGACACAAATCGTCAAAAATCAATGGGAACGCAGCACCTCCGATGCAACCGATCGGAAAGGTCACCGCTGTCTTTTAAACCCCGCCATCACCGTGGATGTTGGTGAGGCCACCACATCCCCGATGCAGGACAGAAGCATCCTAGGTCCTTTCCACGGGGAAGGGTTTCCAGCTCAGGGCGCAGAGGGATGAGCCAGGAGAGGCCCGCGGCCCTGGAGACGGCACCCGAGGGATGGAGGCCGCGCTCCGCGGCGCCCTGGCGGAGGAGGGGGGTGGGGGAATCTAGGAATGGTCACCCGGAGGGTCCGCCCGGGGGG
>LOJH01047115.1:0-13274 GCA_001685095.1 Ellobius talpinus
GCAGTGCTTAAATGAATACAATTTGTGTGTTGTTATTTCGGGGTATAAGCAAGCGTGCGGGAGCTGGGCCGGATGAAAAGCAGGCCTGCTCCCAAATCACTACAGATGAAGAATGAGATTCATGCTCAGATAGATGGGTTGTTTGAAATCCATACATACCATTAATAATTGCATGGCCTGTTACAAACATAAAGACACTCTGACCCAACGAAACTTCTCCATTCTGTGACAAGGGCCACAGTAAATACTCTGTGGTAGGCACCATGGTATCTCTGAGAGACTGAAGTGGGGAGATTGCTAAAGTCCAAGATTTGGGACAGCACGAGCATCATAGAAAGAACTCTTGCAAAATAAAAGAAAAGCAGAAAATTAATTTTAAAAGAAAAAAAGAAATCTTCAGATGGTCCCTGTGTCCTAAACTGCTGAACTCTGGAGTCTGAAGAGTATTTTGATTGTCACCTGCCAATCAAATATAGCCACCACAATTCATCAAGTGATTCCACCTGTTGTCCCTCTGATCTTGTTCATTGGATTGAATATATGGTGTCTGAACAACCAACAACACTCAGTACTGGTGCTCCTGCATTACCAGACAGGCTTCTAAAGTCAGGAGTCCCCTCAGGGGAGTCCTGGCATAGGGTGAAACTCACTCATGGCTGGATAAAGATTATTGTACACATTTCTGGAAGGCTTATCTTTCCCTGCTCCCTATTGGCCAAGATGAAATGAAATTGTTACTCCTTTACAATTCCGATAGTTTATGTTTTTTTTATTTTCAATATAAAAAGTCAAGTGTTTTCTGATCCAAAATCCAGTCTCTCGTTTGGACAAAACGACCGAGTGGCAGCAGACATGCTAAAATTCTCAGCTCTCTGAGGGCCAGAAGAAGCCTCTCCCTTCTCTTCCTAGATGCTATGGCCTATCTAGCACCGTGTGGCAAATTATAGCTCAGGGGTCAGTTGCAGACTGCCCCCAGTTGGTGTCAAAAGAGTTTCCAAAGCATAGCCCAGAGCTGATTAACCATGAGGGTGATCCTAGGGTCTTACAATATGGCATTCTGCACCTTTACGTAACCACTTCCAGATCTTGCTGGGGGAGGGCAGTCATTGGGCTCTCTCTTTACACTCCCTTTGTAGTGAGGCACACACTTGACAGACAGGCCAGCCAGTGGCACTTTGGCATTTTTTTCAGGACCATGGTGATGTGGCGCCATGCAGTGCTTCCCTTGATGGGAATATCTTCTAAAGGAGCTGTTGATCTTAATTTATCTCCTTCTCCTTCTCAACGTGTATGCATTTGGGCATGTATATGGTTTGTGTGTGTGTGTGTGCACATGTGCGTGTGTCTCTCCATCTTTGTGTACTCAAGCAGACCATCAAAGTCACTTGGAGGAAACTGAATTCTTGATGAGATAATCTTTCCATACTGATTCACGATGTTTGTTTACTTACATGTCGTTCAGAGCATTCCTGATTCTTCCCATAAGAACATTTTGATGCTACAATTGTATCTTTGTAAAAAATATTTCATTTTACTTTCCAACCACAAGTCTCCCTCCCTTCCCTCCTCCTGCCCTCCCCAGCCCACACTTATATCCGCTCCTCCCAAAGGGTAAAGCCCATGGGCAGTCAACAAACCCTGGCACATTAAGTTGAGGCAGGACCAAGTCCCTCTCCCCTGTATTAAAACAGAGCATGGTATCCCGCTATAGGGAATGGGCTCCAACATGCCAGCTCATGTATCAGGGGTAGATTCTGGTCCCACTACCAGGGGTCCCTTGGGTAGACCAAACTGCACAACTGTCTCCCACATACGGAGGGCCTGGTTCGGTCCCATGGAGGCTCCACAGCTATCGGTATAGAGTTCATGAGTTTCCATGAGCTTGGTTTGGCTGTCTCTGTAGATTTCCCCTTCATGATTTTGATCTCCCTTGCTCATAGATTCTCTCCTCCCTCTCTTCAACTGGGTTCCCAGAGCTCGGCCTGGTGCTTGACTGTGGATGTCTGCACCTGGTTCCATCAATTATTAGATGAAGGCTCTTTGATGACAGTTGGGGTAGTCACCAATCTGATTAGGGAGAAGGCCAGTTCAGGCACCTCTCCACTATTGCTAGGAGTCTTAGCTGGGGTCATTCTTGTGGATTCCTGGAGGTTTCCCTAGCACCATAATGGCTCTCTCTATCAAGATGTCTCTTTCGTTGCTCTCCCACTCCATCCCTCCCAGAACTCAATCATCCTGTTCCCTCATGTTCTCATCTCCCATCCTCTTCCCTCTACTGCCCCTCCCCCTGTTTATGTAGGAGATCTCTTTTAATTCCCCTTCCCAGGGCAATCCATACATCCCTCTTAGGGTACTCCTTGTTACCTAGCTTCTCTGGAGTTGTGAATTGTAGTCTAGTTGTTTTTTTTTTTGCTTAATATCTACTATTCACTTATGAGTGAGTACATACTGTGTTTTTCTTCCCGAGTCTGGGGTACCTCACTCAGGATGTTTTTTTTATAGTTCCATTCATTTGCCCACAAATTTCATGATCTCATTGTTTTTTACAGCTGAGTAACACTCCATTGTGTTTTTTATCCATTCTTTGGCTGAGGGGCATCTAAGTTGTTTCCAGGTTCTGATTATTATGAGTAATGTTGCTATGAACATTGTTGAGCAAGTATCCTTGTGGTATGATTGAGCATCCTTTGGGTTTATGTCCAAGAGTGGTATTGCTGGGTCTTGAGGTAGATTGATTTCAAATTTTCTGAGAAACCATATTGATTTCCAAATGATGGTACAAGTTTGCACTCCCATCAGCAGTGGAGGAGTGTTCCCCTACTCCACGTCCTCTTTAGCACAAGCTGTTATCAGTGTTTTTGATCTTAGCCATTCTGACAGATGTAAGATGATATCTCAAAGTCATTTTGATTTGTATTTCCTTGATGATTAAGGTTGTTGAGCAATTCCTAAAATGTCTTTCATCCATTTGAGATTCTTCTGATGAAAATTCTCTGTTTAGCTCTGTACTTCATTTTTTAGTTGGATTGTTTGATATTTTGATGTCTAGTTTCTTGAGTTATACTTTGGATATCAGCCCTTTGTCAGATGTGGGATTGGTGAAGATCTTTTCCCATTCTGTATGCTGTTATTTTGACTTATTGACTGTGTCCTTTGCCTTACAGAAGCTTTTCAGTTTCAGGAGGTCCCATTTATTGATTGTTGCTCTCAGTGTCTGTGCTCCTGCTGTTAAATTTAGGAAGTGGTCTCCTGTGCCAATGCATTCAAGGCTACTTTCCACTTTCTCTTCTATCAGGTTCAGTGTAACTAGATTTATGTTGAGGCCTTTGATCCACTCACTTGGAGTTGAGTTTTGTGCATGGTAATAGATATGGATCTATTTGCAATCTTCTACATGTTGACACCCAGTTATACCAGCACCATTTGTTGAACATGCTTTCTTTTTTCCATTGTACCATTTTGGCTTCTTTGTAAAAAATCCCTGATTCATAGGTGTGTGACTTAATGTCAGGGTCTTCAACTCAATTCCTTTAGCCCACATGTCTGTTTTTAGGCCAGTACCAAGCTGTTTTTATTACTGTAGCTCTATAGTAGAGTTTGAAGTTAGGGATGGTGATGCCTCCAGAAGCTCCTTTATTGTACAGGATTGTTTTAGCTATTTTGGGGATTTTTGTTTTCCTATATGAAGTCGGGTATTGTTCTTCAAGATCTGTGAAGAATTGTGTTGGGATTTTGATGGGGGTTGCACTGAATCTGTAGATTGCTTTTGGTAAGATTCTTCCTATCCAAGAGCTTGGGAAATTTTCCCATTTTCTGATATCTTCTTCAGTTTCTGATGTGGGATTCCCTTCTGTATACTGTGAATATCCTTTTTTTTAACCATTGGTGAATAAAGAAGCTGCTTTGACCTATGGGAGGGCATAGTATAGCAAGATGGGAAATCCAATCAGAGACAGAGGACAGAAGAAAGTGGAGTCAGTGAGATGCCATGTAGCTGTCAAAGGAGAAGGACACCAGAACCTTATCAGTATACCATAGCCTTGTGATGATACACAGACGAATAGAAGTGGATTAATTTAAGATGTAAGAGCTAGTTAGAAATAAGCCTAAGCCATTGGCCAAACAGCATTGTAATTAATATAGTTTCTGTGTGATTATTCGGGTCTCGGAGGCCAGGAATGAAAGTGCAGACTCCGTTTACATAAATTTTTCTCAAAGACTTAAAGTTCTTGTCATACAAGTCTTTCACTTGTTTGGTTTGAGTTCCCCTAAGACATTTTATATATCTGGCTATTGTAAAGGGTGATGTTTCTCTGATTTCTTTCTCGGCCTGCTTATCATCTGTATATAGGAGGGCTACTGACTTTTTGAGTTAATCTTGTATCCTGCCACATTACTGAAGGTATTTGTCAGCTGTAGAAGTTCCCAGGTAGAATTCTTGGGGTCATTTACATATACTATCATATCATCTGTGAATAGTGATAGTTTTTCTTCTTCTTTTCCAATTTCTATCCCCTTGATTTCCTTTTGTTGTCTTATTGCTCTAGCTAGAACTTTGAGTACTATGTTGAATAGATGTGGAGAGAGTGGACAGCCTTGTCATACTCCTGATTTTAGTAAAATTGGTCTGAGTTTCTCTCCAGCTAACATGGTATCTTACACAGCTTTGATATATATTCTTTCATATATATATATATATATATACACACACACATATGCATATTTACTAAAACATTCAAGTAGTTTGAAAACCATATGAGTTTTTAAATAATTTATTGATGGTAAAACCTTTTCTAACAACAGTCTGTCAAAATTAAGAAACAAAAAGAGAAAACTGATAACTCTATTTACTAAAAGTGTCCTTTCTTGGGGCTGGAGAGATGACTCAGGGTTTAAGGGCACTTGTTGCTACTTCAGAGAACCTGGGTTCAATTCCAACACCCACATGGCTGCTTATAACTGTCTGTAACTCCAGCTCCAGGAGATCTAACACACTTTTCCAACCTCTAAGAGTACAAGGCATGTGGGTGGTACATAGTCATACATGTATGCATACATATAAAACAACTTAAGTCTCTATCTCTTCTCTGTTTATATATTAGGCTAGCCCCAGAACTCTATTGATCAGGCTAGCCTAGAATTCCCTGTATAGATTAGGCTAGCCTAGAACTATCTATATAGATCAGGCTGACCTAAAACTCTCTATGTTGATCAGGCTGGCCTCGAACTCTCTCTATATATCTGGCTGGCCTAGAGCTCTATATAAATCAAACTGACTTCAAATTCAGAGAGACCTGCCTGCCTCTACCTCTTGTATTTTGGAATTAAAGGCATATACCACCATACAAATTAAAAATAAAAAGCTTTCACATAAGCCAGGCATGGTGGTGTACATTTTTAATCCAGCTACTCTGGTGGTTAAGGTGGGAGGATTATGAATTTAAGGCTAGCCTGGGCCTCACAGAGATACTTCATCTAAAATAAAACAAACAACAGCAAATTCTTTGTATTGGACCAGTACTGACTTGTTTTGCTTAAGGTGGTAGCCTTTCGTTGTGGCAGGCTTTCTTTGGGACACCAACCAGCTCCCAAAATCATGACACAGAGACTTCTTATTAGTTATGAATGTTCAACCTTATCTTACCCTTGTCCCGCTAGCTCTTATAACTTAATTTAATATATTTCTCTTCATCTACATTTTGCCTCTTTGTATAATTAAAATAATATTTCATAATATAAACAAATGTAACACATCCTTACATAGTTAAAGTAGTATTCCACAAAATTCAGTTCTGTCCATTTTCCTTCAGATAGCATCATTTCATTCTTTATGGTTCAGCAAAGCTCAATTGTAAAAAGGTTACCACATTTATCTATTCATCTACTGATGAACAGCAAAGCCATAACATGGTTTTTGTGGGTAGTGGTGAAATAGACCCAGATATGCAGGTTCCCTCCTTTCATGGTCCCACTTGCTCGGACCTTACTACAGGCCAGACAGAAACAGCCCTCCACTTTGGTAGATTTTGAATTGGACCCACAACGTCCTGAACTGATCTCAAAGCTGTAAATCCAGTCCCATCCCCCACTTCAAGAGGACATAAGTCATTGGCTTAACTCTGTGCTGTAGCATGAATAATAAAATCCCAGAGACAGATATTGTGGTTCAACCTGAAGATCAGAAAGGCAAAGCAGCCAAGCCACTAGAGAGCTCTTATCTCTGTGAAATCTTCAGATTGAAAAGAGAGAGAGTTCCTGTCTCATCCTGCCTTATGTTCCTCTTAGTACTGGGGTTAAAGGCATGTACCACCACTGCCCGGCCTCTATGGCTAACGAGTGTGGCTGCTAGGATTAAAGGTGTGTGCCACCACAGCCTGACCTGCATGGCTGACTAGTGGGGCTGTTTTGTGTTCTGATCTTCAGATAAGCTTTATTTATTAAAATACAAATGAAATGTCACTACACTGTGTCCTGGACTCTCATGCATTCCTAGGCTGCCTTTTAATTGTAAGTTCCTTTTCCACAAACCTCAACCAAAAGACAACTTCTTTGGTCATCCAGCCAATTTTAACTCCTTGTTCAAAGGCTCTTTCTCTTAGGGTAGTTAAGACAATAAAATATAGGTTTGAAAAACTGCTTTCTCAGTTTTATTTACTGGGTATCTTGTCTATCCCGGGGGACTCTGCACTAGCAGGATGGAACTGAGGAACCTCAATGAAAAATACATTAAAAACCCTTAGGACTGACTAGAGAAAAATTAGTTAAAATGTAGACACAAGATTAAGAGCAAATTAGAACAACATGGCTTCTGCCTAGAAGCAGAAAAGGATGAGTCAGGGAAAACAGCCTTGTCCCCCCTCCCCCCTCCACATTGGAGTAAGAGTTGCTGAGAAAAATTGTGGTGAAATTGGATTTTGAACTTGACTGTGAAGGACAGCATAATTTCAGTAGAGGACGGAGAAAGAACAAGACCTTAACACCATCACTTTAGCTTATCTTCTCTTCAAAAACACATTTGTGTGCGAGGGCTACTGTAATAAAGAGTCACAATCCTCTCCGGTGTTTGAGCAATAGATCCCAACAAGCCCTGGTGAGTCTTCAAATCATACTTGGTTCCAGATATTGAAGTCTGCATAGGTAAAATATCTGCACAGAAATCATTTTATTGTTAGACAACCTCCATTTATAAAAGTATATTTGCAGTAATGCTGCCCTTAGTACATTGTGCATGCTTCTTCCTACACTGTGCACACATACCCATAACACAGTATGATTTATGAATTAGGGATGCTAAGTTATTAACACAATTAGCAACTCATAACAGCTGCTCCAGCTCAAGCATTGCAATGTCTTGAGTGATAACCAAGACCGTTCTAAGCACCAACAGGTGGGTAGCATATACATAGAATAGAAACATACACATATAGCATACACACAGCATAGAAACACTGTGCAAAGGGATGATTTTCCTCCCCAGTGAAGTGGAACAAGACTTCACTGCATCGCAATTGAAAATCCATCCATCCTTTCACTTCTGGAATCTCTTCCTCTCATGAGGTTTTCAGACCAGTTAGTCACAGGCAGTTAAAATTGTAGAAGACGAAATCTTGATAACGAAGAACTGGTGTACCACAGATTAATTTGCTGAAACAAGAGAAAAATCCTGCTTTATATTATTTAACAAAGTCCATATTCAAGTTCCCAACATAGCTGGTTACTCCTGCTATCTATAATGGTGACTCCGCTCGAGCCTATTACTTAGATTCTAGTAGTCTGGGGGCAAGAGCCACTCTTTCTCCGTGCCTTTGCTGTCGTCTGGCCCCTTGTGTGTATTCAATCTCTAAATAATCCCCTTGCATCCAGTACCAGTGACGCTGGAGAGGGGCCGCCCTCTGGCTTTTATTTTTACTTGATTTTCTCTGTTAATGAGCACATCTCTAAAAAGGGCATCTTCCTGAGGTTCCGAGGGGCCACACTGACCTGTCGTAAGAGGACACTGAAAATGTGTTATAGACGTGCTAATTATATTCTCAATTAACACTATGAAATGATATGCTTACATTCGTTAGCCGGTCATGTATGGAGTAGGACAAAATTCATAATGAGTACATTATGAATAATATATAAAAGCATATACAACAGTAATCTTTATGGACTACTTACTATGGGCTGATTGTTTTCCCATCTTATTTGATTTATTCCGCAATGCATCCTATGGGAAAGTCAGCCTAATTATCTGTATGCTCCCGTTACACAGTGGTAGACTGTAAGCATCAGGCTCATTGGATCTCTATACCGTGTCCTGTAACAACTGCATTAAGTACGAAACTAACGGCATATGAACTCACAGACCACTGTGAAGTAACAAAGGAGTCTCCTGCATGCATGTCTTGCTTACTTTATGTATTTACGTATTTCATTGTATTCTTACTCTATGTATTATGTCGTTAATCATGCCAGAAAGGCCCGCGCTCCACGGGTATTTTCATATCCGCAGCTTTCTGTCAGGCAGTGTATTAGCCACCTCAAATCCCGCAGCAGCGTAAACATCTCAAGTTCCATGTTTTCAGATTCTCTGTCTCTAGCGAGAAAGGAAGGTGCATTTTACATTCAGGAGGTCCAAGGTCACAAACAAGCTGTTTTCTTCCCACGAGAGGCAAATGCCAAAGGTAACAGATCTGAGTGTTTACATGAGAGAGGCTGGTTCCTGAGCAGGCGATAAGGTCTAAGGCCATCTACTCTTGCTGGAAGAGTCCCTAGGAGGACACAAGGTTTCCCAGGAGGAAAATAAAACAAGGGTGTTTTGTCTTTCCATTAAGGTAATGGGAGTTGTGCTCGGAGGCTCCACACTGGCGCTGACGGCTCAGATTTTCACCATGTTCACAGTGCGTTCACATCGCGTGTTTGAATCAACGGTGGCTATCCTGTTTGGTGGGGAAATGAGCGTCATGATCCTCCGTTTCACAGATAAGGATACTGAGCCAGTGGAGCTGAAGTGGCCCTCTGATGTTAGCCAGCTAATAAATAATTAGAAACACAAATACTGGATTCGTGAACTTCAAGAGTGGCATTTTCTTGGCATTTGGGAATACCAGATTTTACAAAGAGTGTAGCTCTTAGTGTCAAAACTGACTTAGGGAACTTTTGACTTTTGAATTTGTTGCAAAAGTTATTTTTTTAAAGAAGTAATTTAGGGGGAAGCTGCTTTAGGCCCACTGTAACATTAGAAGCTCCAGTGGTGGTATACCTGTGGTGGTTTGAAGAAGAATGTCCCCATAGGCTGTGGCATTTGAATAATTGGTCCCCAGTGGGTAGTGCTACTTGGGGAAGCTCAGGAGGTGTGATCTTGCTGGAGGAAGCACATCGCCGGTTACAGACTTCGAGGTTTCCATGCCACATGTCAGTCCCCATTTGCTCTGTCTGCTTCCTGCTTGCGGATGTGAGTTCCTGCCGCCATACCAGTCTGCTGCCACCCTGCCACCCCTGTGGTAGTGATGAGCTCTTATCCCTCTGGAAGCATAAACCCACTTAAACCCTTCCTTCCATAAGCGGCCTTGGTCATGGTGTCTTGTCACAGCAGTAGGAATAGAACTGATATATATCCACATACCTCCTGCTCTTAGGCAGGCACAGCTCTCCGTTATCAGCACAGGCTGCTGGAGTGGAGTGGTACCTTAGCTGAAGCGGGTGAGTCTACACTGCTCATCACTGTCTCTCAAGGTCCGTGGTTTACACTCAGGTCTCCTCCACATCTAAACTCAGGTTTAGATGATGTACTTGACATGTATCTACCATTACGGTGTCATACAGAATAGTTTTGCTACCCCAGGTATCTTCTGTGCCCCATGTATTCACCCGCCTCGTAAGCTCTGGAAACCAGTTAACCGTCTCTACAGTTTTACTTTTCCATAGTGTCACAAAGTTGGAATTCTAGGGCCTGCAGCCTCTTCGGATCAGCTTCTTTCACTTAGCGACACGCTTGTAAGGATTCTCCACACCTGTTCTCGGCCTGAGCGCTCACTCCTTTCGTTAATGAATAACATCCCACTGTCTGGATGTGCCTCGGTTTGCCCATTTAACTGGCAGTGGCCACCTGGGTTGGCACGGCTTGTTTCTGCGGAGCTGTTTCCAGCTCTTTGCAGGTGATTGCACAGGAGCCTGACCACCACATCACGGAAAGAGCACCCGTGCTCTCCTAGGAGCCACGCAGCTGTCATCCACAGGCGAGTGCTCCCGTTGCTCTGCATTCACGTAGGCATTTGCTGCTGTCGGTGGTTTGGGTTTTGCCTATTTAACAGGTGTGTCATGGCAGCTTATGTTACCTTACCAGCTAGGTCTCCTCTCACCCAAGTTCTCCTAATCCGTGATTTACTTCCTTATTATGACAATATGTTCACGAAGCAAACAACTTCAATTTTAATAAAGCTCGGTGTATCAATTCTTTCCTGGATTGCAATTCAGACCCTGAGTCTAAAATGTCACTGCTCAGCCTGAGCTCACGTGTGTTTTCGACTGTCTTCTCCTTTAGGAATTTCATAGTCTTGTGCTTTATCCTCAGGTCTGTGGTCAATTTCAAGTTGCTTTTAGGGACGGGTGTAAGGTCTTTGTGTAGACCGAGGTGTTTGTAAGTAGATGACCAGTTGTCCCAGCATCATTCTCAGGCATTTTTTAAACCCCTGGTTTATAGATACTAGTCAAGATGTTTCTGATACAACTTGATAATATAGAGAATCGATGGGTGCCAGGAATCTATATAATAAACAGTGATCTATAGACATAATAAAATGACACGGATTATGGCATCCTTCCAAGGTGCCAAAAGGCAGCATGCATTTACTCAGGAAATGTAAAATTGTTAGGCAATGGACATTTGGCAGACACTAGAGTCCCGAGGATAAATGCAGCAGATACTGCAGTGGAACACAGCCGAGTGACAGGGTCTTTGTGGACTTACTAGATGCCATGCGTGCAGTGTGTATATGGGGGGGGTCAAAAATATAGTTGGAAAAATGTGTGACAGGAGACCTCTTACAAGAGGACAGATCAGAAGACACAGAAAAGTCCTCTCTGATTAAATAAAATGAGAGCTACCATCCGAAGTATCTGGATGAGTTAACCAAGGCCAGATGTATGTCAGGGAAGGGGTTAACGTGAGGTGCTAGGCAGGGACACTAGAGAGTGCAAGAGTCTCCCGCTGAGATGAAGTGCAGCCTGTCTTTACAGTTTGATGAATTGTTTGAAATGGCCACCTTTATTTCTTTACTTCATTTTTTGCTTTAACACTCTTCAGCTGGGTTTATACCTCTGCCACTGCAGTATTTTCTATTTATTTATTTATTTTATGTATTTATGTATGCATGTATTTATCTTGGTTTTTTTTTTTAAGACGGGGTTTCTCTGTAGCTTTGGAGGCTATCCTGGAACTCACCTTGTAGACCAGGCTGGCCTTGAACTCACAGAGATCCTCCTGTCTCTGTCTCTTGAGTGCTGGGAGTAAAGGCGTGCATCACCACTGCCAGGCTTTTTCTTTTCTTTTTTATGTTTTCATTTTTTGAGACAGGGACTCTCTGCGTAGCTTTGGAGTCTGCCCTGTAACTCACTCTTGACTGGCCTCCAACTCACAGAGGTGCCTGCCTCTGCCACCCCAGCGCTGGGATTAAAGGCCTTTACCGCCACCACCTGGCTAAAGTTGCTTTTCTTAAAGTCACATGGCCACTAGGCTCTTCTCTCAAATCTGGCCCAGTCTCACACCAACACTCAAACCCCTCATCCTCCCTCAGCTCTGGAAGAAGCTGCAATCAACCATTAGCTTAGCTCCCCTTCCTACTCTTTTTTTGTTTGATTTCATGATATGAGAGCCCAGGGTTCAAATCCAGAGCCCTCGCTGTTCTCTATCTATCTACCTTTTAGGAGCTGTCACTCGTGTCCTGGAGTCACCATCCCACTCTGGTTCTGAAAGTGAAATCCTTGTCTCTAGACGTGACCCCCTGAGGCACAGACTTACTTATCTGTGAAATACGCAGTGACTATTCATATCTATAAAGAATTTATTGTGCAATAGAAAGTCAAAACTTGCTTCAATATAAAGGCAGCTTACACCAGCTAATCTCCTTCCCCTTTCCCAGCCATTGATTCCTAGCATTCCTTCGGTTTCCTTAAGGTCAGTTCCTAGAGTCCACAGAAGTGAGCCTTGTAGCCCTTGTTTCCTAAGCCTGGCTCTTTCCGTTTAACAGAGTGATCTCTGTTCCATGCACATCGTCCCAACCTAACTTCTATCTTTTCATGGTTAAGCTGTATTCCATCATGTATATGTAGCACATTTTCTTTCTTCCTTCAGCAATCAATGAGAACATGGGCATTTCTATTCCTTGCCTGTTCCCAATAGTGTGGCAGTGACCATGGGCATGCCAATATTTCTCTGACAGATGACTTCACATGGGAAATAAATCTTGTTGCAATTAGTTTACTACCAAAAGGGTATAGCTCAATGGTAGAGTGTATGATCAGCATGCACCATGCCCTGGGCTCAGTCTGTAATTCAAGAAACAAACAAACAAACAAAACTTCGGAAAACCCCACTTCAAGGCCTATGCTACAAAATGGCAGCCACGTTCATGCACCTGCCTCAATGGAATGGACTCACCTGGAATCTCCTAAGGTTCTTAGCGTAGCTCCCATAGACTAGGTGTGTTCCCTAGGTTCTTGCAAGCAGTTCTTGAAACCCAGTCTATTTCACGGTTGTCTCATGGTCACATGTCACTCCATTTTCTGGTAGGGAAGCCTTTCAAGGACTGCATGTTAGGTGACACCCCAATAGCCAGCCACTACTGGTGGCGTGAATTGAAAATCCCATACAATGTGAAAGATCATGACAGTTACAGCTACCAACTCCAGACTTAGACATCTCAAGCCCAAGCTTTAGCAGTGATCAAATCCTTGTTCATCACAAGGAAGGGGACATGAAGCGGTAGGAATTGGATGACAGGCAGAGGAAAGAGCTTCAAAGTCAAAGCTGATGAGGCTACAGGGCTGAGCACTCAGCTCTGGGAACCTGATTTGCGAGGCAATTTGAACCTTCAGTGACAGCCTTGAACTGACCACACACTCCATAACAATGGTACTGTCAGTCTTCGGCATTTCTGAGCACCTCTGATACATGAAAGAAAGAAGGCCTCCTCAGATTCTGGCTTTCCAGTGACCAATCTGGATTAAAAAAAAACTTAGCAGCTCTACCAGAAGATCCATTGGAGGGGTGAGTGCGTTCCTGACCCTTG
>LOJH01047116.1:1747-13274 GCA_001685095.1 Ellobius talpinus
CCATCCAGGTCTAGGAAGGTGAGCATCCAAACAGACTAGGTTCCCACAAAACCAATACATGCAATCGAATCAAAACCCAGTGCCATTGTCCTTGGCAATGAGTACCCTTTTGGTTATTCAGTTTTTCCAGGCTTTGCTCTACTCCCTTGGAGTTTGCTGTCTCAGGCCTGCTCTAGCCTAAGTTGTTGGCTCAGACCTGTTTCTGTAAATGTCACTTGTCTGGTTCTGCTCCTGCAAAGATCCCTGGCTTCGTGTTGTTCCTGCAAAGGTCTGTGGTTTAGATATATTCCCTTGGAGGTCTCAGACTCATATGTGCTTAGAACCACAGAGGACCTGACTCAGGCCTACTCTCTTGGAGGTCTCAGACTCATGCCCTGACCCGCAGATGTTTCTGGTTTCTGTCTACTCCCTCTGATATCCAAGACCAATGCCCAGACCCACAGAGGACCTGGCTCAAGCCTACACCCTCAGAGGTCCCAGACTCATGCCTTGACCCTCAGAGATCTCTGGTTCCTTCCTACTATCTCAGAGGTCCCAGACTCATGCCCAGGTCCACAGAGGTCCAGGCTCAGGCCTAGTTCCTATGAGGTTCTAGGCTCTTGCACAGACCCACAGGGCCTACCTGTAGGCCTCATTCTTACTTTAATAGTTCTTTACTTCATTCATTTATTCCCATGGTGCTACACTAGATTTTCTCAAAGGTCCATCTGTCTGCTCTTAAATTTTGGGAACTGCTCTACATTTTTTCCCTTTCATTGAATTTTTTCCTACAAAGTATATCTTGGCTATAGTGTCCCTCACTTCTGCTCCTCCCATTTCTTCTCAACCTCCCTTCACATCTAGATTTACTTCCTTTATGTCTCTCGTTAGAAAACAAACAGGCATCTATAGAATAATTATAATGCAACTTAAAGATAACTAAAAATTAATTCTCTCCCTAGTCATTGAAATGTTAAATCATACATCCTCCCAAAAGAAGTAGTAATTTTTTATCTTCAAGCAAGACTGAAAGACTCCATATTCATATCTTACCTGAATCTGATCCAAACTAAATGATATAGGATTTCATATTTATTGAAAACTTGAGTTACAACAGCAGATTTAATAGTGGAATGAAATGCATTTTAACATGACATAATAAGTACTTTTTAGCAAATGTAAGAATATGATTCTTTTGTATAAAATATGATATCAATTTTATAAAAGACTGATAATTTTGTTTACTTAGGCCTTGATTTAAATATAAAGAAAATCTAACTGTTCCATAGCACTTGCTTTCTTAACTTTTGCTCACTTAAGTTCATGTATTTGTGGAAATTCTTATTGCCATTTGTTCTCAATTTGTTATGTCCTACTGCTGTCTCCTGTTCACCTATCATCATACTCTTCTTTCTCATACTTAGCTTTCTAATAGGTATGTTATCCTTTTGTTTTCTCCGTAAGAATTCCCACTAGTATGTTTGTTGTTGCTGTCCTTGATTTCATTCTGAGGAAATCATCATAAACTACTAAAATGGAGATGATCTATAAATTTCAAATAATTAGGTTTCTTTTATAATAGTTTTATTTTTGAAAGTTTCTGACAAGAACTCTCAATCTTTCTTTCTTCCCTCCAACCTCTGCCTCTTCTCTCCTAATGTATATTATTTTTGTTATTGTTATATGCATATGTACACATGGATATAAAACCTACTGAGTCTCTTAGGCTTTACTCACATGTACATATGTTCAGGGGTGACCTCTTGGAATTTGGTAACCTATGTGTGAGCTCCTCCCTGGAGGTGACTTATTCTCCCTCTCACTGTAATCACTGCTGTCTATAATTCTTCATCAGAGGTGGAAGCATATAGAATTTCCCATGTCATATCAACTTCATTTGTCTTTATACTTGTCATATTTAGACTGTCATATTGCTAACAGTCCAGTAAGCATATTATTTCTTGTTTCTAAGGAGCCCACTCTATTAACAGGTGTTTTGGACCTCTGGCTCTTACAATATTTGCACTCTCTCTTACATTTTTCCCTGAGAGTGGTGTAGATATATCCTTTGGGATTGGACTCCCTACAGTCAACTTATTTTATTTTCTTCTGCTCAGATGTGAATTTTTGAAATTGTGTCCATCAGTTGTAAAATAAATTTTGATCATGTGTCATGTGAACTATCTTTTTATGTGGGGATAAATTTACAAAATGCAAAACCAGTCCTTTTACCCCATTTTAGATCAACTCTGGAAGGGATGAGAGGTAAACTGTTCTCAGTCTTGGGATCAATGTAGTTAGTGATGTCTCCATCAGTTTGCTTGTATTAACAATGGAGAATGCATTTAAACTTTGTTATAATAAAGGCTATTTTATTGCTCTCTTTTTCTTTTCAGAGAAACTATATAGTTCAACATTTGCTTGTATTTTTATGTAGGATAAAAGTCAGTGATGTTAAACTAGTTTCTTAAATCTTTGTCCATTGCTGAAAACCTCACATCTGCATTTTTGTCTTTAGTTGTAATACAGAGTCCAGGTTCAGTATTTCACACTTGAAAGTGGAACTTACTTTACTATAGAAGCTTTAAATCTTTCTACATGGCATGGCATGTTGGATTTCATTAAAGAGCTGAATTTCATAACAAGGACCAGACATTTCTTCAAAGAACCTGATCATATTCTGTAACCCATTACCATCTGGCATTGCAAATGCTAATCTAGACAAAAAACATTTATAAATGACTCTTTTCCTTTACAAAAATTAAGCAGTTCAAATTTCCCTTTGTGTAGCATGGCTTTGAAAGCATTATGTTTTTTCTGAATTGGCCCTTTAACTTGCTCTATCAAATATTTTGGAGATTAAAGCAAGACATCAGTAGTGAACAGGTGTGGAAAAATATTGATGTCTAAAAGCATTCCGTTTTACGGCAGTTGTTTGTAGTTTTAGCACATCTGTATATTGAATTCCTGTGAAACAGGAACACCAGCCCATTTCCCTACTAGGGGAGAGTCCTCCACTTGCTGACATTTTCTCTCTGCCTTTTCACATTTCAGTGCTGATCCTCCTCATCGTTACTATGAGAAGACGAAAAAAAGAGTCTCTCATTTTTGATGAGGAAAGGGATATTAGAGAAAACATCGTCAGATATGATGATGAAGGTGGGGGAGAAGAAGATACTGAAGCCTTTGACATGATGGCGCTGAGAAACCTCAACATCATACGAGACAGCAAAAGCCGCAGAGATGTGACTCCTGAAATTCAGCTTTTGAGTCGACCGACTTTAAAAAGCATTCCAGATAATGTTATTTTTAGAGAATTTATTTGGGAAAGACTAAAAGAAGCTGACGTGGATCCAGGAGCTCCTCCATATGACTCTCTGCAGACCTATGCATTTGAAGGAAATGGCTCGATTGCTGAATCTCTCAGTTCTTTAGATTCCATCAGCTCAAACTCTGATCAGAATTACGACTACCTAAGTGACTGGGGACCCCGCTTTAAACGACTGGCTGACATGTATGGAAATGGCCAAGAGAATTTATACTCATAGCCTTGGACAGTAAATTTGAAATGTACTGAACAAAAACCCAGCAGAAAAAATAAAGAAAAAAGTTTAAAAGAGAAGGAAAAGGTGGAAGTATTACATATAGTGAACAAGAACATTTACTTGTTGGACAAAAGAAGTTGTAAATATGTCTCTGATTTTATCAATTAAGGTTTCTGCCTTGGTGAACCCTTCACTAGATTATCAAAAGGATTTCACTGACCACAAACTCTGGGAATTTGAAGTTGTTGTTGTTGTTGTTGTTGTTATTATTATTATTATCATCATCATCATCATCATCATCATCATCATCATCATCATCATCATCATCATCATCATCATCATTATTATTGTTAGATAAAGAGAAGCACTCAATGATTTGTGAATAGATAGCAACTCTCATACTTGCAAAGGCACCTAACTTGCCAGATATGTCCTGTGTTATCAGTAAACCAATGCTGCCATGCACATACATTTATGGTACACTCTCTGAAATGATTAGAGCATGGTGTGCCATCAAAAAATACTCCAACTACTTGCTTATCAAAACTTTGGAAAATTTTATTCCTACTGAAGCTTTTAGACTTATCATATGATAGAGTTCAAAACAATTTTATTGTTGTTTGTGCACAGAAATGTTTTATTTCATTTAGCAATATTAAAATCCTCATAATAATTTTCCTAAGTGAAATTCTCAATAAAAGCCAACAAAATTTTATTTAAGGCAACACAAATCACTGCTTGCCAATAAATTATAAGAAGTGTTCCCAATAAAGGAAAGATACATAATTCTCTGTTTCAAATGTATTTTAATTGCTCATGTAGGTATGATTTTAAAGAATAGTTGCTATCTGTTCTTTAATTTTTATTTTCTCTTCTGATTTTTACAGGAGAATATATTTTTACTCAACACATATTGTTGTGTTTATTTATGAGCACTAACCTCCACTCTGTTCAGGTTCATCTTACTGCTTTGTGGGATTAAATTCATCAGCACATGCTGGCTTGTACAATAGGAAGGAAATGAAGCATGGAAATTAAGAAATAACTGCACAGCAATTGAGTCTCATTGCCACTCATATCTCAAAGAAAAACATTGTTCCAAGGATGTACAAAGTTTTCTTCTGAGCCACTGGAGTATACAAAACTGTGAGAATAAAGTATTTGTATTTCAGGAAGCCTTTTGAGAGAGTTGAGGTTTTTCTTTGATGCAGGAATTATCTTCCAAAATCATGATTCTATATGCTCCAAAGACTTTTCAAGGATCAGTTTCCCAGTTTCTTTTGTTGTAACACATTGACTAAAATATTGAGATTGAGGTTTTAAATATATTTTAAAATGTATGACGCTATAGATCTTCAACCCATTGTGTCCCCCAATGACTGAATGATGTGTAATTTCTCTATGTTTTAGATGTGCCAAAGGGAAGGTAGAAATTTCAAGTAATCATATGTGTTTAAGATTGAGATGATGTATCTAAAAAAGGTGATTTTTAAAAATAATAGTATTTCTACTTATTTTTTCCTAGATTAATACTAGTTTATTGTGCATATAATCAAGTAATAATGAATTTACTTTTTTAATTACTTTCTTCTTTCAAAATTAATTCATCTTTGAGTTGTAAGAAAACCTATAGTTGAACACTGTGTATGAATTGCGATATAAAAATCCTACTTCTGATAAGCAGAATTTAGAACTGAAATATTATGTTGGTTAAACGAGGAGAAATTATGTATGATGCTGTAACTTGCAGTCCATCATTAGAAATGGAGTATGTGAAAGAGGCCTTCAGCTTCATATTAACAGTAATTCAATAAATTTGATTGTATGCAAACAGACCTTTAGTTGAATAAGTTATTTAGATGCTGTACTATGACTAGAGAGCTACTACACTTCTTGCTATATTCACTGGCATTTGTATAAAATTTTACTTCAGAGTAAAATGTCCTGTTCATAACTCTTAGACATATATGAATGTTTATAAAATTAAAACAAATTTTATACTTACCTAGTTCAATGAAATTAGATTGTGGTATTGGAATTATATAGATGCTTAATTTGCAAGTGCTAAGAAAACAAATTACTACAAACTTCTTGATGTCTGGGAGAAAATGAAACAGTTATTGCAGGGATAATGGTGACAAAACTTCTGATTTTTACACATATTACTAAATAGTTGCTTTTTACAATGGGAAATTATCATTGTAATGCAGATTTTTTCACCTTGAAAAGTGGAAAGATTTTATCCCTTAAATTCTGTTAATCTATTGCTAGTGCCAGCTTGAGAAAAGAATAATGGTTCTACTGTATATACTGGTTTAAAATTGTTTGCATATATCACAATATTGACTTGCTTCTGTGGTAGTTTTGAAATTGTTGGAAATGGATAAAAGTACTTATTATCTGTAGAATTTTTATGACACTCCAAACTTAACAGCAATGAGGTAAATTTGTTATTATAATTTTAGTTATCTTTTATGTTTAAAAAATATACCTAATGCTATATTTGGCATAGTACTTCACAGCTAAGAGATTGCACCAGTTTATTGAAGAGATGAATTATTATATAAATTAAGAAATTTTCTAAATTTTATTTAGATACATATTTAGTATTTAGTGGTTTAATGTCATTTTACTTTAAACATTCAGAAGTAGCTCAAGAACCAACATGTGTCTCATTCTCCAAATTCACTTACACTGATATGATTTTGATGTGCATTTGATCTGTTGGTTTACTTTTTATTTGGGGAGCAGGGTTGTATACTATAGCATAGGGTTGCCTCATCTTCATCACAATCTGTTTTTCTCAATCTCTGGTCTATCAGATAAAATTGTATGTGACCAATTTGATCTCTAAATCCCAAACTATGTCATAAAGCTATAACTCATTATTATAGCTATATTATGAATAAAGATAATATCAAATAAAGATTATAAAAGATGTACTGACTTACATCCGTCAACACAGATATAACTATGGAAATAAGTGTGGAGAAAGGGGTAAAATACTTTATCATGATAATCAGTATCTTAACTATTTAAATGTGTTCATTTTTACAAAACAATTCATCATGTGCCAAGTAATCTTTACTTTTAACAGTTTAACTTCTTTAAAATCTAAATGAAGTTCATTTATTACAATGTATATTGAGGAGATACACCCAAGTACCATTTCTGTATTATTAATTTTGGATAATTTTAAATCATAATAAAAATATGTACCATACCCTAGAAAATACAATTTTGTCAGCAACAAACAAAAATCAATAATAAAATCAAGAAGAATGTTGAGAGGTGTAGATAAGTGTCCCAGTATTTTTCTCACTGGACCTGGCTCCCTGTTCCTTTGTTATAAAGCTTTGCTGGGGCAGACTGCAGGTGAGGCTGGGTCCAGAATGTCAGGGTATACAGGATTATATAATGATAGTCAACTAATAGTTCTACCTTCCATAAACATTCTCAGTCACTTTAACTCTCGACAAACTCCATTTATACTTGCCTTGGGAAGGAACAGGCACATACAATTGCTTTTCATCAACAGGAGAGTTGTAATGAGCAACATCTGTAAAATGACTCACAAATGGAAATGAAAACACCAACAGAGTGTTACCATTACTAATCAAGTGTTAACTTGGAAGAAGCTGGTAAGTAAATGGTATTAGGAAAAATCAGTTTTAACATTTTTAAATTATCTAAGCACTTGCAAAAAATATTAATCATGACATTTCCATTTTAACCTGGCATCTCTTGACTTACACACTGTTTTAATTGTCCTAATTGCTTTATTTAATCACCATTTACAAGTTTATTGATAGTTAATTTAATTTAATTATAGTTGATTAAATCTTCATCTTAACTCTCAGGTCAAAGATAGATGAAGGCAAGTAAAAGATCTAATAATTTATACATGAGTTCATCTACTTTCTGGTAGTCTGAAATTTATTTTGATCTTAAGTAGGTAGTCTTAAGTATTCAGAATAAATATGGTACATATATAAAGTGATGTATAAAACTTTGTTGGAGAAAGTCAATACAGTCATTGTGGCAATTAAAATTAATTAACCAAGACTTAACTCTAACTTCAGCACCTTGAATGTAATAAAGAATACAAAAAGTTTTATAGCCCTTGAATTATGAATTTGTTTTATTTTACAAAGAAATGTGATAAGACATTAAAAACATGAGAGATATCTAATGCTGTGATTGCAAAAACAATTAGAAAGAGAAAATTTCCCATAAAATCATCCAGCAGAAATCAATGTGCACAATAGTCTCAAAATTGCAATGCTGACTTCTACAGGTATAGTTTACATAAAAAACACTTATCTGAGTATGTATACATGTGTGAGATTGGAAACATTCAGAAGTTTGAAGTGACTGAAAACAAATTAGTATAATGTTATCAGAATAGGGTTATATAGTATGCCTTTTGCCAAATTTAGTGTACATTTAAAAAATACAGTTTACATTGGGAGAAAGATATTGGTGGCTAAATGAAGAAAGCATAGATGAACCGTGTATATTGTCATGTTTACTTTGCTCTGTATATGTAATCTCATTTTCACTCAGTATATGATGAAATTTTGTGATATATTATCAGACTTTTCTTTTTTAATATTAGCTATTCAGTGTCAATAAACTTATTTCACATATGAATTCTAAGCATACATACAAGGTTGATTCTTTATACTTTAATGTCATCATTATTTAAGCAGATTTATCGAGTATATTATTCTTTAAGATTCTCATAAGGTTAACTTAAAGTATTTTAAAAAGATAAAGCACTGTGAAATGTTAAGATTTTATGAAATAATATGAAAAATCTTTTAAATGATTGATTATATTTGTGTTATATACTAAATTCAGACCATTTTCTGCATTTTGTAACAGATAATTGGTGTAATTAATATAAAAAACCTCAAAATCTATTAGAGCATTTTAAACATTTGACCTCAGTTTATTTAGTCATTTATAAAAGACTGAAATATAACAAGTAAATAATTAATTTTCCTCACTCATCTAATAACTGGGTGGGAGATTAAGACTTTTGGATAATTTCATTATTATTATAGAAAAAAATGTGCCCAAATGTTAGAGATTCTTGGAACAATATGCTCAGAACTCAGTCAGTATGCAGGCATCCAGAAGAGAAAGAATTCAGATTCTTGAAAATTCAGTCACTTAGCCAAAAATACACACATGTACACATATAGATTCAAATGTTTTAAAATTGTATACATATATAGTTTTAGGAAAATAGGAAAAATATTATAATATATCTTGCACTGGGGCTCAAACTGAATATTAATGTGATTCTAGTGTACGTTAAGAATAATTGAGTACCCTTCTATAGATTATTTTTCTTTATTGATGGTCACTAATCTAAAAGCATGTGATAGAATACAGAAATATTAAATCTATTGAATATAGACATAATCCAAAAAATCCAGTTACACTTGCTCTTGCAAGAGAGACTAATACAAAGCTAGGGTTTCAAATGCAATATGTGGCAGAGCTTCCAATATACTTTCTAGTCAGGATAAGTACTACCTGGCAGTAAAATAACAATAGAACCTTTTAAATACAGATGAAGGAACCAATGTACAACTCCCAAACCATAGTGATAAAGAGATGAATATAAAGTGTACAGTGAATAAATGTATCAGGTATAGAAAAAAATGCGGGAATACTGTAGGAGCTAAGATGGTTCCAAAGTTCTGTCTGTTTGGTTTTTTTTTTAAGTGTGTGTATCTCTGTATTAAGAAAAATAGTGAAAAATCTATTGAAATGTGTTGGCATGTACATGTAATCCTAATACTGGTGATATTGAGGTAGAAAAACTACAATTTTGCAGCCAACCTAGACTACAGTAAGATTCTATCTCAAAAAAAGCAAAAGAGAAAATAATGAAAAATTGAAAGAAAATAAAATGCTGCAGAAGTGAATATTTTCCCAGTTCTTGATAACTACATTCTCTGTCATCATTCTCACTAAAATTTATTCTGCCTTGCAACTTGGTATAATAGGAATTATTGTTATTATACTGTGATGTTTCTCTCTAAGCAACTGATTTTGTACGAAATCATCATAATAAATTTTTCTATGTAAATGCAATTTTAAATTCCAGAAAAATCCTCATGAATTTTGTGGAATCCTTTTCTTACAAGTAAGATCAACATATTCACACACTATTTCTGCAGATCAGGCATCTCTCTTTTAGTGGAGAAATCTCAGAAATTCAGAATTATTGCAATTTATCTCAGCAAGCAGAGGAAGTAAATGGTGGAGATATAAAAGGAAAAATAATCTATAGTTATTTTGTCCATCATTGTTTGAAACAACACTAACATTGAAAGAAAGGCATTCTAGATTGGGTAGATGAGAAAAGACTTGAAATTTATTTTTAAAATATGCCTTGAAATTTTAGCAAGATTCAGTTCTTTCAAAGACTATTAATTTTTTTATTTTTCTACTAAAATAACTTAATCAGAAAAATTATGTTAAATATTGTTTCAAAGTAATGAGAAAATTGGAAAATTTTGATGCAAACAACTACAACATTATTACTATTCTCTTTTCTGTTGTCTGTTGATAGTGTTGTAGCAGAAGAGTGGTTCTACTGCAGATTCATATAATTTCAGTCCTTGCTTCAAAAGATTTGTAAAATAAAGAAAAACTACAACAAGCAAGCAACTAATCAAAAACAAAGAAACAATTAGAAAAGGAATTATGAGGGGTGAGTCTAGTGAGTTGTACTGTCAACAAAAGACCTGTAGGTGCCTGGGTGCACTGAGAGCAGCTACAAACCTAGCTGAAATGTTGTAAGGAGCCAGAACACCTACCAAGAAGAAAGGAGTTGCCACATTCAGAAAAGGATGGTTTTGTCTCTGCACCAAGTATTCTTTTAAGTTTGACTGAATAAATAACAAAAAAATCACCAAACACATAATACAAATTACCATGAAGATGTTATAAAGAAATTCTTGAGAACTTAAACTATTATTATTATTATCAGAAGGATAAGTGTAGATGGAAGTTCATGCCCTGCACAGTTTCACAGTCATTTAGTCGCATTGAAATACATGAAGGCCAATATTAATTATAAATTGTTTGATCTATTAGGTCAGGGTTATTAACTAGCATCTACACCTTAAATTAACTCATATTTCTTGTCTATGTTTAGCCGCATGTCTCGGTACCTTTTCTCAGTTAAGAATTCTCATCTTGCTTCTTCTTCATCTGACTGATGACTATTTCTCTGACTTTTCTCTTCTTAGAATTCTCCTACTTTGTCACCTGCCTAAACTTTCTGCCTGACTACTGGTCAATCAGCAGTTTTATATAGTTTTATATATTTTAATTAATTGAAAAAGTATTTTGTTCTCATTTTGCATACCAATCTCAGTTTCCAATCCCTCCCTTCCTCCTGCTCAATCCACCTTACCCCCAACCCACCCTCAATCCACTCCTCAGAGAGTGTAAGGTTTCCCATGGAAAGTCAACAAAATCTAGCACATTTCTTTGAGGCAGGACCATGGCCCTTCCAATTATATCTTGGCTGAGCATGGTATCCTTCCAAAGAATATGGCTTCCAAAAAGCCAATATAAGCAGTGGGAATAAATCCTGGTCTCACTACCAGTAGCTGCACAGTCCATCCCAGCCATACAACTGTCACCTACATTCAGAGAGCCTAGTTTGGTTACATGCTGGTTCTACTACTGTCAGATTTGAGTTGATGAGTTCCCATCAGCTCAGGTAAAATGTTTCTGTGGGTATCCCTATCATGGCATTGACCCCACATATTATCACTCCTCCCTCTCTTTGACTGGACTTAGGAGTTTATCACAGTGTTCTGCTGTGGATTTCAGCATCTGTTTCTGTTCATTACTAAATGAAGGTTCTATGATGACATTTAAGGTAGTCAACAATCTGAGTACAGGGGAAGGACAGTGTTGGCACCCTCTCCAAAACTGCTCAGGGTCTTAGCTGGGTTCGTCCTTGTTGG
>LOJH01047117.1:0-13274 GCA_001685095.1 Ellobius talpinus
CTTCACGGGGTAGCGCGCCAGGTTCGGGTCGCTGCGGTACCTGGTCTGGTACTCCTCCTCTTTCCTCTGCTTCTCGTCCTCCGCAGCCCTGCCATCCTCTCGCTTCTCCGGCCGGTCCGGGTAGTCCTGGGAGCGCCCTTTCTCCAGCCTGCGGGTTTCCCGCCTTTCCTTCCGCTCCCGCTCTTCCGCGGTCCCCTCCCCGGGCTGCACCGCGGACTTAGGCACGCGTTTGCGCTCACTCTTCAGGCCTCCCTTGCCATTCTGCTCCGAAAGCCCTGGAGCCTTCTTCCTGTGGTGTGCAAAGAATAGTTGATAAAATTGAAACAGCACACCTAGAAACATCTTTGTCTCAGCATTCAGGCCTAAATAGATTATTTCATATGATTAGTTAGAATCCCATGTCTAATTAAAATTTGAAGTAAAGAACAGCGTTAAATTTATGTACTGATTAAACTTTAAACGTGAACCCTTTGCATGACATTAGGATCAAAAACTTATTTTCACCTTTAAAGTTGCATTTAAATAAAAAACCATGAGTATTAATAAGCACATTTTATGCTTAAATTCCATTGTGACCTAAAATGATGCAGATAGAAATAATGTGGACAATATTAACATAAGATCTAAATATAAATATACATCACTGCAAGATCAAATGCATTTTCCACACATGCATATGTGAGCTTTGTGTTCTTAACAATTCTTGACTAATTAATGAAACTTTCATAATTACAATATGCTTATTTCAGAAATCAAATCTGGTACCACTCTGATAACAGAGCAAATTCATTTTGACTTGATTGTGGACACCCAAGACTTTCTTTTATATATCATAGCATTAATCAGAAAACAATGGTTGAACTATAGCTTATATTTTAACTTTCTCAACAACCATTAATAGAAATACTGATATTTATTTACCTGTTTGTTTCTTACAGCACTAGGACTCCATGCCAAGGACCTGTGCATGCCAGGCAGACACTCTACAGCTGAGCATCCTCAGCTCAGACATATTGCTATATTTAAAGCAATTCATTCTCTCTTGCTTCACTTGTTTTTATTTCAAAAGAACAAAAGTCTCAAAGAAGAAACTAGTTTTTGAGGTTTTCATTCCTTGTTTGTTTTATTTTTCTTGCAGGCAAAGATAAAATTAAAGGAAAGGGGGTGGGCAGGTCTTTTAATCCTGTAAAGAATACTTCAGTGTCCTCTTCAGTATTTCGCCATACAAAGCACCTGGTCCGGGATATCTCTGATGTTATTCCAGAAGTGGCTAGAAAACATTTTTGCCTTGGCTAAGCCTTCTGTGCTAATTCTAATGTGCAGTTTAAGTGGAGACGACCCAGACTTGCTTTGGAATTCTAAGGACCATGGGGGATTTGGTTAGAGCAGCAGCATTTGCTCGCAAGTAAAAAAAAAAAAGTGTGCATGTGTGTATATATGCAAATGGGGAAGCTAGGTATTTCTGTTGTGGAATAGCAAAGTGTAATTGCTGAGATACATTGTAGGGTTTGGGGTAGGTGAGGGAGAGATACTATTGAGGACAGAAGTGGAATGAGTGACGAGTTAAAAGAAGCGTAGTGAGTTCTGCTTAAGGTATTTATATCACCACGACACTATAAAACGAAGAGGGGATGGACCTGAAAGTGGACCTCAAAGTGTGGGGTTGCAATGGAAGGGATTTAACACCACCACGGATTGGTAGTTAGTACCTACAATTTTCAAAGATGCCATGACTGTATTGTTTACAAATAGTTCATTAGTTTCTAATGTTTCCTTGCACTTGGTAGAAGTTTATGTCAAAACAGTTTACTCTCTTGGAGATGCTGTAATGGTTGGTTACCATGCAGAGTTCATGATGTCATTAAAGGAGACCCATCAGTGAGGGTGCTTTAAGTGAGGTTGGCTATTATGCAAATGGTAGGATTCTCCATTCTGCGTTTTGGGCTCAAATAATGATATTTTTTTCTTATTACTAACCTGATTGTTCTGCTACCACTAGCTCCTGATTAATGCTCAAAATATGGTCAAGTAATTTTCAGTAACAGAAAGCAACTAGTCATCCTTTCAATCAAGGAACTAATCATCCTCTCAACCTAAGCAACTAGTTATCCTGTTGATCAAAGAACTAGTCATCCTTTCAATCAAAGAACTAGTCATCCTTTCAATAAAGGAACTAGTCATCCTTTCAATCTATTTTCCATGGCTGCCCAAATCCACACTGTCACCTGAGTCCTAACTGTCCCCTGGCCATCTTCTGATTAAGCACACAAGTCTTCATTATCTATTTATAGACCACTGCTTTTCTCGGTGTTCATGCTGTATTTCCCAGTATTCTCACTTTATCTTCTCAGTGTTCATGCCTCTGCACTCCTTGGGATTTTATTTAGGTTTTCACCATAAACCAAACTTCATTATTTTTTTCTTTACTAATGACAGCTCTACCATCTTTGTCATATTTAAAGGTACCATCTGCTGACCATAATTCATCTTTTAATAGTTTTGTTTCTTGACTCATTATATTTTACCAAGTGAGCTTCGTTCTATTGTCACTGCTGTACTTTTGATGTCCTTCCTATCTTCTTTCAAAAAAGATCTGGATACATATTCTCCCTAGTATTGTCTATTTCCTGGAATATTATAAAGATCAACTCAAAGCCATTTCTTTTGTTTCTAGAGCTTCTAAAGTACTATACATATAGTCTAGCATTGATCAATCAATTAACATCTTGACTAGTTGCCTAGGTGTCTATCTTCCCTGGGATATTGTTTGCCCATATTGTGAGAAATGGGATACATCCTCATCATCTCTGATCCCTCTTGTTCCTAGTACTGAATTTAATTATAATGATTGTTTCATGAGTGCAGGCTGAAATCACAGCTATATTTAGTTAGGTAGGCACCACATGGCGTCCTGGGACCTTGTTTTTGCCGTTAATACTTGGCACACCCCTGCAAAGTGTGCTATCACTGCCTATTATGTCAGAATCAGGACTGTGATCCAGACACACTTTACTGTGAAGTCATTGATCTTGTGTAAATTTTGTTTAAAAATGAGGTTTGAAACACTTCCATGGGTGGAGACTACTCTTTTCCTATTGCCATAAATGAGAGCTACAGGAACAGAAGCAATCAAGCCTAGTCAGGTCCAACCAGTATGGGCTCACACAACAGGAGCACCATTTTGACATCTGTGTTTTCTAGTGGACAGCATCAACTCAGATAAATGAATGGATAGTGAAACATTTGATGTATGTTATCTGATCATAGTATCCCTTGCTTATATCTTTGATGGATTCCCATTATGCCTGGATAAAAATATATGAAAGTTGAATTGATGGCTTCCCATTATGATTGAATAAAAATACATGAAAGCTAACCCCTTTGCTTACAACCTTGACAGCTTCCTCTCTTCTGTCTTCCTTGGCTACCTGTACACTAGCCAGTGGTATCCTTTAGAAAGCCCTCAAACAGAATTCTTTCCTTTAGGCCACATGCCTACGCAGATACCCACTGCATCGTCCTTAACTTTACTTCATAAATTCCTCACTACTTTTATAGTGCAGCTTAAATTATACTCAGAGAAGCAATCTCTGATGTCCCACCATGCCTTTCAGTAGGTCAGGTCATGCCTCATATGCTTCAAGAGCACACTTTTTTGCTAACGTGCTAAACCTATAATAAACAGTGTTTCTAAAGGCTTTTCTCAGCTCAAAGTTGGAAGTTTATAACTCAAATAATTGACATATCTTTCACTGGCATCTGTGCAAGATATGAAAGACAAGCTTCTCAAAACAGGTCTCTTATGGTATGACATATTCTAGATGTAGATAGAAATCTCAGGCCTGTTGCTGTCTTGTCCATGGGGCCTAAGAAGTAAACCTTCCATATATGCCTCCTAATAGATGTCAGGGTCTTGGTAATAGGTGCGCTTTCTGGCAGCCCTCAACTTTTGCTTACAGTGTTAATGAATTATTACCTTTCCCTTGGTGGCTCACTTCTAGACCTTGATGTCTGCTTCTGGTCAGGTCCCATGGCTTGCTGTGAGGGCTCTGCCCCTTTGCTCCTGTCCACTTGTGCACCAGGGGAGGCAGTGTCCTGGGAAGAGGCAGCCGCTGTACTCAAAGGTATCTGAGACCTTGATCGCTCTTGGAGTCGCGCTTTCTTTGCTCTGGGCACCTCAGATCCAGCACCTGTAGCTGTGTCACTCAGAGTCCCGTCCTGACTGGGCTGCTGAGGGCCACTTCCAAAGAACCATGCTCCAGATTTGGTTAAGATCTCTTGTTGCTTTCGACATAAATTGCATACCCACATAACCTATTTGAAGGAGAGAAAGAGCAATATAAAAAAACCTTCCCACATTATTTACAAATAATTTATTAAAAGTCATATTAAGAATGTCTTCATCTTTTTATATACCCTTGAACACGCCTTATAATATTTATACAATACACCTTCAAGTATATCAATGCAAGGGCTTGAAGAGTGCCTCTGAGCAATTAGGGCAGAATTTTCTTCTCACTTTAGTTTAATGATTCTGAGTTTCATTTCACATGTGCTGTCATATTGTGTATAATTGATTCTGATGTTTCATTAAAATATCTGTTAGCATAAGTGCTCTAGGTGATGCAGATAATTGATCAGAAATTATTGTAAAGAGCTCTAAAATCAATACTTCCATGCACCAACCTCAGTATCTCAAAGGATTTTTATAGATATCTGTCTTCTGAAATAAATCTATTATTAAAGTCATTCATGAAAGCTATTAAATATGGAAAAAATATGCTTTTTTCAGAATAAAAACAAAATGAAAATATGTGTATTTCCTTAGGTTTCTCAACAATGTGTTAACCTCGAGTTTGCCTTATGGTATACATGTTATTACTGCACATATTTACTACAGCAACACATCTGAGACTGGATTTATTAAAATGTGACAACCGTGTTTCTTAAAGAAACATTGAGTAACACACATGTTGATTGAAGGGACTCTGGCCAGTCCAAGCAGGGCAGCATGTCTCCAGCAGGCCTAGCCCTTCCCCATAGTCCCTCCGCCTGTTTTAAAACAGATTGCACTCCTAAAGCTAGATACCAAGATCTATTTCCTTATTTGGCCACTTCCTCCTCCGGGGCTGACTACCAAGGCTGAGCTATCTAAGTATTAAAGTCCAGCAATCGAAAACCCCCTTCAGCTCACCTAATTAACGTTCCCAATTAAAATTAAACACCTCATTCTAACGCGGAGTTTCTCTTTTTACCTTTATAAACCGCCATTTGCCTATGGGAAATACCTCTTCCCTTGTCCCCTTTCCCTTCTTCCTCATCTTCTGTCTCCTGTCTTTGTCTCTAATTCTCCACCATTTGTCTCTGTGGAGCAAATAATTCTCCTTTGTACTGAGAACTTGCTCTCGGGATCTTGAGCTGATACCAGTCTCTTACATTGATAAATGATAAACTATCACTAAGGTAAACATTTAATTTGCTACTCTTAATGACATTTAAAATTAATACAGTCACAAGGACCAATCCTAACAAAAATAATGAAGAATGTGAGCAATGACTAGCATTGAGGACAAAGACAGATGATGGCATTTATAGGAACCATCATTCTGAATACGTGGTATAAAACTGGATGAACAACTTACTGCATAAGCATGGACCAAAATAGGACATATTGCAGCCTCCATTGAAAAGGTGGCTGTGAGTGGCAGTCTGTATCCTCATCTCTTTAAACCTCACAAATAAAGTTGCTCAGGCCTGATTCTATGAATGTATCGAGCATAACATGATAAGGGATACACCCCAGAACCAGAATTCCCATGCCAATTTCTGCCTCCCACTACCTAGCTCGCAGGATGGGGGAGTGAGGTACTCATTTACTGCCACTTGAGCTGATGAGACAGCAATAAGACCTGAAATCATGTGATTCACGAAGACTGATAGGAACCTTTCTCATTTTACAGCAACTAAGTAATTACTAGGTGAGAGAATCTTAAACTTGCAAACAGCAGTTCATCAGCAGTCATTAAGAAAGGGCCATTTTCTACAAAATAAAACTATGTTTAGAGACAGATGCACACTTCATTCAAAATCTTTTTTTTGACAATTATTGCAGAGCTTACAAAATGGCCTTCAGTTAAATAAAATGGCACAAAGGAAAGAAAGTAGCAATGCTGACAGAAAGGATGATTTTCACTGGATAATTTCTGGGAATGCTATTACAGTTTTCTTTGTTGTTTGATTTTAAGCATTAAAAACTGGTCAATGAAAGGCAATTGACAGATTTGGGGAGAGTGTCAGATTTTAAAAATATGTTGAACAATAAAATATTTATTTAAATTAAGTTTTATATCCCATTTAAGTTAACTTAGTTTCTAATGATAAATATGTCATAATTGCTGGGCAAGTAATATCCATACTTTAGATGACACCCCAGACCAAGGAAGACAAAGATAGTATGTAGTCACTTATAAGTGGGTATTAGCTGTTAGATAATTGATAATAAAGCTATACATTCCACAGACCCAGAGAGAGTAAATAAAGAGAAAGGTTCTGGGGTGGAGGTAGGGGTGCTTGAACCTCTCTGGGAAGGGAAAATCGAATAAACACCACTGGTGGCCTGTGGGGTGGGTAGGGAATTGAGTGGGAAGGATCAGGCATGGAGGAGAGAGAGAGAGGGTGAAATGATTCAGAAAGACAGTTGGAATTGTGGAGCCTTGGGAGTACATGTGGAAACCGACAGCAGTGGGAACTTCCTGGAATCACTAGGGTGACCTTAGTGGGAACTCCTAGTAAAGGAAGGTATGGAGTTTGGACTTGCCATCTTTTATAGCCAGGGAAGGCTTCCAGTTGTAGGACCTGGTTGCATTCAGTTGGGTTGTTTGTCCAGAAGGTCCCACGGAGATCACTAAAGAGCCCAGCCTGATGCTAGGACAGAAAGTCATTCTCTGGAAACTGACAGCAGGCCCGTTTGCAGAGGACAACATCTACCTCTGCTTGTGGAATGTAGAGAGTTCTAACTAGTGCCAGTATGGAGCCTGCACCTCTGCCTTCTACTCTATGTCACGAGAAGGTACTCCGTAGTATATGAAAAGAAAATCCTGGACAAAAACCCAGCCAGAAAATTATTCACCTACAGTCTGTCCTGCCTGCCAAATGTGTTGAGGCAATGGTAACACAAAACTTGTGGAAGTGGTCAACCAATGTTTGTTTTAACTTGAGGCTCTCACCAAGAGAGAGAGCACAAGTCCTATGCTGCCTGGGGTGGAAGACTAGGTAGTCCAGAGTCCTAGTGTAGAAAAAAAAAACATGACTCATGACTGAAAGAAAGAGAAAAAGAAAGAATAAATCAATAATTAAATGAATCCTAATGATATGCTGCTATACTCATTGACCAATGCCTTATTCAGTCATCATCAGAGAGGTTTCCTCCTGCATCAGATGAGAGCAGGAGCAGAGATGCACAGCCAGAGAAAGAGTTTAACGTGGAGGTCTGCATCATCTCTTTAGAGTCCCTCCCTTCAGACATCAGGAAACCGGGCAGAAGAGAGAAAGGAGAGATCATGGGAGTCAGATGGGAGGGGTGGGAGGACAGCAGGAGAACATGGACCACTGAATGAACTGAGCAGAGAACACATAGACTCAGAGAGACCGAAGTGACAAGTATGGGGCCTGTATGGGTCTGGACCAGGTCCTCTGGCTGTAAACTTGGTGTTTTTGTGGTACTCCTAACAGTAGGAGTGGATTTGCCTATGACTCTCTTGCTTGCTCCTGGAATTCTTTTCCTCCTGTTGGGTTGCCTTGACAGGCCTTAATATGAGGGCTTTTGCTTGATCTTGCTGTATTTGTGCTGTTTGGATGTCATCTCTTGGAGGCCTGCTCTTTCTTGAAGAGAAAACAGAGGGAGAGTGGTTCCAGGGGAGCAGGGGAGTCAGAGGGTTGGGAGTTGGGAGGGGTGGATGAAGGTAAAACTGTGGAGAAGATGTTTGTCTGGGAGAAAAATCTATTTTCAATAAAAATATTTTGTTTAAATTTTAGCATCTGTGATGTCTATTTGTAACACTTAGGGAAAATATTCCTTATTCAAAATTCCTCTAATATCTTATTTCCTTCTCTATCATAAGTCAAAAACTTTGCTTCAGAATTTTCTATGTGGGAAGAGATTATTCAGTCATGTGAAACAAAATTGACTATAAAAATATACTAATATAATTATTTTTAGTAAAAATAGTAACTCTCAATCTCTGCTTTTGGTTCTATAAATTATTCATAAATTATAAAATATTTGCTAATATAAAAAGAAATTACTTGTGTATATGTGTTAGATACATAGAAATTATGAAATTAAAGCAGAAACATCAGATATTTCATACCAAATATGAGACCAATGTATAAAGTGATCAAAGTAGTAAGACACAACACACCATGTACATGTAAGATGTTCCATTTTTATTTTCAATTATTAATTAAATTTGTCTGGAGTTATAAATACTCAAAAATGGTGTGCAGATGACTCTGCACCAGATTTCTTATAAGATTTAATTATGAAAACCAAACCTTACACACATACACACACACACATACAGAGAGAGACAGAAGCACAAACTCCTTTTAGAGATGGTACCATGCAGGATAATATCCTGGTTTAGTGTCCTGGGATTTGATCCAAGTAAATCTAAAATAAAGAATGCCTCGGTTATAGCTAACTTAACAATTCTCAGATCTTTAGCAATCAATTACAAAGTGGTATGAAAGATTTTTGTGATGTAACATGGCTTCTGAAACTCCATGATATGCATCAGAAACATGGGGGAAAACAGAGAAATTATATACTGATATTTAGTTCTAAAATTTTGTTTCACACTTAATCATGAGGGAAAACAATAGATCAGATTAAAACTAAGATGATATTTACCTAAACAACAGAAATCCCAACATTTCTTACAGAACAGATAAGGAATCTCATAGGTCACACTACATGCTCGGTAAAAATATAAACATGTTCATATGTAGGAATTTCTTTATGCTTGTTATTCCATGAAATGTTTACAATTGTGTGCACTATTGCTAGGGAAGGAATACCCTGTATAAGGCACCAGTTGTAAAACAAAGAAAGAATTCCACTTCAGTCTAGCTAATGAAAAAAGTTTAGCAGAGGTTACTTACTGGAGGTGGGTAAGGGCTTCCTTACAGGAACATGTACAACTTATGAGCAACTACAATACTGAAGAAAATGTCTTCCTCTCCCAGTAACTTTTAACTACCAAGCAATCCATGCATATGGGGAAGAGTCTTGTAAACCCACCCCTATTGTGCAAAAAAAGTCTATCAACCTATGGGGTACAGGCAGGACCTGTAATCCACTCTTTTTTTCATGACCAAGAGGCACAACCTCGTGCAGATCTCCTTCAGGAAATGAAAGCTGTTGACACCTCAAGAAGGCAAAGGCTACCTCATCCCCAGACGACTGCATTCCACAGTATCCTTACAGATATCCACAATGAATCTGGAAATATGTTAATGGAACTGTTTTCCTTATAAAATCTATTTTAATTTTTGGTTTTGATCAAAAATACTTATGTAGGCTTTTAAAAACTAATGTGTATCTTTACAAATAACTTTTATGATTTACTTTAGTACAGTACTTGGAAATATCCTCCAATATTTTAAAATTACAAACAACAGGCAGTGGTTGCACACATCTTTAATCCCAGCACTCAGAAAGCAGAGGAAGGTGAATTCCTGTGAGCTCAAGGCCAGTCTGGTCTACAAGAGCTAGTTCCAGAACAGGCTACACAGAGTAAACCCTGCCTCAGAAAAACAAAAATATATATATAAACAAAGTTGCTAAATTTTCTTATACTGCTGAACTCTTCAAATTCTCCTTCTTCTTGTGATTCAGGCAAGTATAAATTGGGGACAAATTATAAAGTCAACACTTCAATATGTTGAAAACTAAATGAGATAGTAGGAAATATTGAGTGATGACATATCAATACATGGAAAGTATCTTTTTCATTTTTGTTGCTCTGGAAATGGGGGTGTATTTTCCAAATCTGCTGCTATTTTATTGTCCCATTTTCATAGGTTTATTTTCTCCCTTTGGAAGTGTTTATACATTAATGTGGGTGAATTAATAATTAAAATATGATTTAGAACATTTCTTTTTAATGAAAAGAACACTTTCAGTTTCACTTACTCACTGAGAATATTTTCATTTAATTTTGCATGCAATTAAAAATACTTGCAATTCTAGTGTAATTTTATATACTATTTTTATTAATAATACAGCATAAGTCTGTTCATGTAATTCTACATGATTCCATATTTGACATATATTAAAATGGGACAATTAAATAGAAATAAGGCACAGAATTTGACTTATCCTTAAACTACTTATATTTTCATACATGAAGCAGAATTCTGCAGTGAAACCCTATTGATCAAATCCTTTTTTATACGTAAGACTATTTTTAAGAGCACAATGGAAGATACCAATTACTTGGTGAAACCCAATACATGTTAAATGTTCTCTCGCTCCAAACACTACATAGTGAAGGTTTTATTTTAAAATTTTGCAAATTTACTTCCCAAAAGTGGTTTGGAGAATTTCTGGCTTTAGAATTTCAGCACTTTAATATTGCCCACTTCCTAGAATCCTGGAAATGTTCCTTGTTTAAAATAACACAGTGAGATTTCACTGAATAATAGTAAATAAGGCTACAGAGCCATGAGTTCCACAAATAGAAACTTCAAAGAAGGTGGTAACAAATGTTTAGGAGTTGCTCAGTGTATGGGAAAATGGTTGTATGATGAAGGGCTTTTTATAAAGAATAGTGCTTGGGGCTGGAGAAATGGCTTAGGAGTTAAGAGTATTGACTGCTCTTCCAAAGGATGGGGTTTGTTCGCCAGCATCACAGGGCAACCCACAACATCTTAACTCCAGGTGGAGGGGATCCAACACCTTCTTCTGGCCTCCAAGGCCACTATGTACATATGGCATACAAGCATAAAAAAAGCAAAATACTTGCAACCATAAAATGTATTTCTTTAAAAGAGGGAGCCAATTTTAAAAACACAGAGATCTCTAGGTTTGAAATGGCAGCTGCTGTGATGAAGGTGAGAAGTAAATTCACAGTAGAATAAGTTCAATCTGTTGTTCTCTGAGTCTAGAACCCTTCTGTGTCACCTCACATTGTCCTCACAGGCCACCTTTAGTATCATTCACCACATGCACACAGATGGTTGTTCCGTATTTTAGAATGGATCGATCAGCATTGATTTTGATGTTTGGGAAGAACTGCACTATTATTATTTTTTCTAAGATGCTTACTGTCTCCACATGACTGATAACTAATTGTTACAGTTATTAATTGTTATGCAGTATAACTGTTTTTAATGTCATGCCGGTAGGATACAGAGACAATTAGTTTGTTCCATAGAAGTACAAACATGTAAATTCACCTACCAATTTGATAGTGCTAATTATATTACGTAAAAAAGATTCAAAGTCTGTATGACTTTCACTTGGTTTTAAATAGGCCATCTCTTGCTATATAATGTCTGAAAATGTCTTAAATGTGTTTCTGATCATGGATCTGTAATCTAAAATTTACATGATTTAGAATCTATGTAGATCATAAAACCTGAGAGGCAATAATGCCATTATGAATGACAGTGACTCAAGCAGGCCCAGAGGTAGACGCCTGGGTGAGATGGTACAGTGGGCTAAGGAGCTCACTGCCAAGCCTGATGGCCTGGGTTAAACCCAAGATCCACAAGGCAGGAAAGACTTCAGCAACTTCTCCTCTTCTCATCTCTGCAACTACACCATTGCCATGCGCCCACCGCAACACACAAAAGTAAATAAATAAATGTAATCTGCATCTTAAAACTCTCTGAGAAATGAGAGAAAACATACAACAGACATAGTACATACTCACTGACCTTTATGTTATTTAACATATGTACATCAGCCACAGACGTATCTTCACGATTTTTGTGATATGAAATGCACCATGCGCTCCTAATTAGTAATTCTGACAAATGATTTTGGGTCTCGGCTAAATGCTAGCCATTATTCTAGGCACCGGAAACAAAGCAGTGAACATGGGGTTGGGTGAAGCCTTCCCAGGAACTTATGTCAAATTAAAAGAAGACAGAGAGAACCAAACATAATTTGTGAAGTGACCAACAGAGGCATATGGGGCACAAGTGGCTAGAGAAAGGACGAAAGTCACTCCGTTGAAGCGGGAGCTTGAGTTTGAAACTGACTGACTGGAGAAAGCTGATCCATCAGTAAGGTTAAGCTATGCATGTAACCTGAAAGGCAGCCCAGGCTACAAACACAGCCAGGGAACTGACCTGGATAAGATTTTCCAGGGGGGTTGGGAAGAGCTGAAACAGATTAACGTGACAGGTCAGGTAGCACAGAGCCATTTCAAACTGAATCAATCTTTGTGCAGCAGACTTTTGCTTTGATGAAGCAAGTAATGAGGAGCCATTGTAAGACTCAGAGTAGATCGGCGGTCTGATAGACCTCGGGGTTTGACAGGATTCCTCTGGGTGCTGTGGTGAAAATCAAATGGAAGGAATCAAATGTCAGGGTTCTGTAAACTGGATTTGACACAGCTATTTTTGGATTGTCTTTGCCCAATATGTCCCAGCCTTTTGACTTGTCTTTTCCAGTGTCGTTTTCACAGACACTTTTCACGGACAGCACAAAGTTGGACTATTTACCAGACAGTTTGTACTTTCACAGAATTTAAACTTAGACCATTGCTTATCTCCTATGTTTTGTCTACAATACAAGGTACCCACCCACTCATCGACATTAATGGAATCTGCTGCTCACTGACCATATTCCTCTGCCCAATGAGAGCTTCTCCCCATCACTTCTCCATGTCTTCAAGTTGTCTACATGGCTGTGCTCCCCTTGATGAATAGCCAAGGTCTATACAAAACCGTCAGAACTTTTTCCAGCAGGAAATTGCTTTTCAAACTATTGTTCTTCTAGTCACTTCCCTCTCTGCCCTTTTAAGATAAAATTCTGTTTCAGAGGATCCTAAATTCGTACCCTCTACTTCATCATACCTCATTTGTTTTTCACATTCTGGAAGCCTATGGCCATCCTCATGATGACATTTTTTTTTCTTTTTCTAACACGGATAATTCATTTTGGAAAATTTTAGCCACTCTCCTTCCTTCCTTAACTCTTCCTCAGAGTCTGAATGCTTTGACCAGTTTTCTTTGCTGCTTTCTAAAATGCAAAGACAATT
>LOJH01047119.1:9560-20272 GCA_001685095.1 Ellobius talpinus
GTGGGACCTGGTGGGAGGACAGAAACCAGGCAGGACAGAAACCCAGACAACATTCCTCCATGGTTCTGCTTCAGTTCCTGCCTCCAGAATTCCTGCCCCTCATGACAAACTGTAAGCTATCAGAGGCAATAAATCCTCTCCTCAGGTACCAGACAAACTCTGTGTGGGGCTTCTTTAACAGCTCCACAGACAGTTTTCTTTATAGCCTTCCCTGGTACCCATGTGTTAGAAACACAAATGTGTGCAACTAGTGGTCCTGTTTCTCCTTGACTCCAGTGACTCTGAGGTGCACACTCTGGAATTCTTCTACCTTCTAGCTTTGTCTAGAGCAAGGTGCCTTATGCATCTAGACCAGTGGTTCTCGCCTTCCTAATGCTGTGACCTTTTAATACATTTAATACATTTCCTCATGAGTTGTCATGTAAATATCTGATATGCAGAATATCCAACATGTGACCCCTGTGAAAGGGTTGTTTGACCCACAAAGGAGTCATGACCCACAGGCTGAGAACTGCTGATCTAGAGGTAAAGGATGCCAATGTTGACAGAAACAGAGGCACACGACAGTGTTTAGAAAGTTAGCTCAGAGACATCAGCAATTGGCAGCAAACACTGGCCCTGGAATACATTCAGCATAGCAGTTCTATCCTGGAGCCCCACAGAGAGCTGGCAAGATGCTGGAGAGAAGGAATCCACAACAAAGGCCCTCTAGGATCGCCAAGTCAGGTCATCTAAGACAAGTCACTACAGAAAAGACTGAGAATGTTGGAAACAGAGGAGCCCACCCTCATGGGGCCAAGCTGGGGTGTGGACAAAACACAACAGACCAGAATTGCAGAACTAGATAGAGTTGTTTTCCACCTTGGCTTTCCAGGCATCCTCCTAGTTGACACCCCTGAACTGACCATGTGGGTACAGTTTTCTCTCCTGTGAGCCAGGGTAATAGTGCTGTTAGGGGAACTGTCACAGAAACTCAAGGTAACATGTCAAGGGCTTGGAACAGCATGGCATGGGTAGGTGGGTCTATTTCCTTGGCCTATTTCAAATCTATAGGAAGAAGCCTGTGACTTAGGACTTCTGAAGAGAGGCTCTCTCACTTGCCACTTCTGATGTATTTGAATCAACTTTCCAGTTGTCTGTCTCCAGAAGGTTCTACCACCTGACCCATGAAGAACTCTGTAAGGAAATGGCTCAGCAGAGATTAGCTGAGCAGGTGATTCCCTTGACCACATCTAGGTTTATTAAAATTACATCCAAAAAGAGGCATCAATGGTTCTAGACATAGTCGCACAGGGCAGAGGGTGTGAGGGGTGGTGGGGACATTTGAGGGGCAGCTCTGCCCCTTGCTTTGTTCCTATCTCCAGTGTAGGAGGAGAAAACGAGTTATAAATAATAGTTTGCATTTCACTGGATGCTGGGCACATTTCCTGCCAACAGTGCCTCTCGCAAGGGCAACTGCTTGACACTTAGGCAAGGGAGTAAGCGGGAGAACAGGACAAGATAAAATTACAAGTGACAGCGCAGCCCGTGTCTGCAATTACAATGCATTGTAAACAAGGCAGATTGCAATTCCAGCTGCCAGGCATGGCCGGACTGACAGGGATGGTGCCATCTGAGAGGACAGCAGGCTCCTGCACAGCTGCTCCAAGCCCAGCATGCCGGGGAGGCAGGAAAGAGGCCCAGAGGAGCTGAGCTGTACCATGGAAACACGGCAAGCAAGGAGACCGACAATTTCCTGGGAGCAAATGGACAGAGGCAGTTGGAGAACATCCGAAGGTCATCGCTGACCCACTGTGTGTGCACACATATTTGTGCAGATGAACACGCTTAACTTGTGTGTGTGTTGTGTGTCATGTGTATTATTAAGGTGAAGAGAGGAAACTTTGGACCCTGGGTGCATGATCCATGCATCATTGCAGAACAAAAGCAAACAGCTTGGGAGAGAAAGAAAACTCCCCAGTTCTATAAAGGCATCCCACGTGTTATTCCTATGATTGACACACAGGCCAGTAGAGCACTGGCCTGATTTCCTGACCTGGTCATTACTGAACACCTATGCTTTCCGGTTGTGAACTGGAGAGGCTGTCAATTGTATGCCAAAGGACGTAGAATAGGGTGTGGTGCTAGCTCTCAAAGCTGAGGCAGGGGATCACGAGTTCAAAGTCTTCCCAGACTGCATGTTAAGATCCTGTCTCTAAATTTAAAGAGGAAAGAAGGTAGCTTTTGCTCTTTAGGAGGTAGACAGAGAAACAATGTTCACAAAGGAGGAGGAAACTATATCTTAGAGATTAATACTCAGTTTTCTTTTGACAATGGCAATGACCTAGCCTAGGTCTAAAGTCAACACTGAAGAGTTTATGAAAACTTTAATGGTAATTTTGTCTTTTACCATTAAAGCTATTTCTTTAGCCCAGAGCTATTATGTGTTACTGCCTGGTGTTGCTTGGCCTGGGCGGGTAGAAGAAACCATGGATGGATCAGGAGAGGCGAAGGCAGTGAAGAAAAAGATTGATGTAAGCGGTCTTCTTGCTAACCAGGGCCATACATAGAAATATCTGGGCCAGGGCTGCTACCAAGGGCCATGTTTCAGTTCACGGCCCTGCCACAGTAGCGGTCTGTGTTTATGGTCAAGGCTCCTATTACCACTGAAGGCTGTGAAGATTCCCCTGGGTCTGAACCAATACCTGTGGCCATGTTGGCGCCCGAGGGCCATCCTACCTCAGGTGCCATCTGAATCTGAGTTGACTATGCTGCCATCTGGAGGCACGGTGACATCTGTGTGTGGGCTGCTGCCTAGAATCATGTCTGGGTCCATTATCCACTGCAGCTGAGTTCTGTGTTGGTGTCCATGGCCCATGTTACCATCAAAGTTCACATAGATTCTCAGGTTCTGTGGCCATGTTGTGGTCTGAAAAATGTGCTGCTACTGGGGCCATGCCGATCTAAGTGGCCTACATTGCCACACAGGGCCATGGTGACATTCAACCTGCTGCTGCTGGCCATGTCTGAGTCTGTGGTCCTGCTGCAGCTGAGGTGAAGTCTGTGTTGATGTCCATTGGCTGTTTTACTACAAAGGCCCATGCAAACTCATGTGTTAAACCATGTGTTAAAATATGAGGGCCATGATGAACTGGACCTAACCTTCATTGGCCCTGGAAGAGTTGACTCCCTAGTTTGCCCTGAGATTGTGAGCCCCAATGACCCAGGCACTGGAGAGCTGGCCCCACCCACCATCACGGGTGTGGGAGGACTGGTTCTGCCCCTTGCCTGAGGATGGTGGTCCCAATACCCTGATTGACCAACTCAGCTACCACCCAAGCCTACATCCAGGACTTTGAGTTGGCACTTGCCAACATCTAGCCCGTCTATGACCTCCTGGAGTACATGAAGGGATTGATCCTGAGCAACCATAGCCACAGGATCTCTTCTCCATGACTTGGGTTAGCAGCAGGATGTTCAAGAGGAGTTACTGTGAGTGTCCAGAATTGATGGTGTACCAGAAGTCAGGGGCCTTGAACCTGACCAACAACACATTACACAATGAACATTGGCAAGTAAAGCTGCTTGGACAAAAGGGTCTCCTGCATGGTACCCAGCAGCTCCCCATGCCACTAAGATACATGAAGAGGTGATGGAGAGGAGGGGAAGAGAGAGGGTTGAAGTGTTTTCTGGTTTTTTGTTAGTTTTTGTTTTGCTTTTCTTGTTTGCTGTGGAACAATGGCCTTTTATCCTGCTACTTGTATTTTAATAAAATGCTGATTAGCCAGTAGCCAGACAGGAAGTATAGGCAGGGTAACCAGGCTGGAAGTAGAGGCAGGGCGATGAGAACAGGAGAATTCTGGGAAGAGGAAAGAGTCAGTCTGCAGTCATCACCCAGACACAGAGCAAGCAAGACGTAACTGCCTCGCTGAAAAAGGTACTAAGTCACATGGCTAACACAGGCAAGAATTATGGGCTAACATAAGTTATAAGAGTTAATAAGAAGCCTGAGCTATGAGGGCAACCAGTTTATAATTAATGTAGACCTCTTTGCGTTTCTTTGGGGCTGAACGAATGCAGGACCAGGCAGGACAGAACCCTTTGCCAACATTTGTTTTTGTTTTTCTAACTAATATTTCTATTTCTTTTTAAATTTTTCTTCGGCAGGGGGACACTACAAGGGTGAAGGATGAATACAGAAGAATGAAGAAATGAGTGAGTTTGGGATGCATGATGTGAAATTCCCAAATAATCAACTAAAAATTATGTGAAAAAAGCTAATTCTCTAGCCCTTTGTCAAATATTAAGAAGGTTTAAAATGGGATGCAAACATAGTAGGTGCTCAAGAAAACCACAACTTCATTTCCTTCTCATCCATCTATCCAAGACAAAGATCTCTTCCAAACAGCACATCTTCAGCTGAAGACAGCTGCGTATGGAGAGGAGTAAGGCAGGTGGCTTAGGCTTGTAGTGGAAGAGACTGCGGGTTGCTGCGCTCAGGTGGTTCTTGCCCGCAGTACCGTATGGAAAAACTAGGGGAAAACAGACTTACCTTGCAGCAGGAACAACTTAAGTCAGACACTTGACAACGTATGTCAGCTGGAAATAGGAGCTCCCCACCTCCTCATTCAGGCTGGTACCCCCAAGCCAGGCACCTCTGTAATCTGGGTCTTGCTTCCGTGACTGTAAGGATGCAGGGTGGCAGGTGGTGGTGCTAGATGCTTCTGAAGGCAGCTGATAGGTAGGGAATGAATGTGTGCATGGCTTTTTATGAATATGGTAATGGAAAGAGAGCTGCGATGAGCAACCAGAATCACAGTGCTGGCGAGACTTTAGAAAGGCTTCTCTAGACTTGTCACTTGGTAATGAAGAAGGGAAACGCCTGAGAGAATGTTTACCAGCAGCTGGTATGTATGCAGATATGCATGCATTTGCAAATGCATACACAAATATGTATATGTGCATCTAGTATAAATTTGTGCATATATACATTATTACATAGTCACAACATAGAAATATATATTATAGAATATATAGATGTATATGTAATATTTGCTGTCCTTATTAGGGAGGACTATATTCCCTCCTCTCTGAAGTGTGCACTGGGAACCCAATCCATCACTCTGTTGTGCCAGCATTAAGCTTTAGACCTCCAGCCATGAAGGCTAGGTAAGGGACAAGAGGTGCCTGGGGACTTTGTAACAGCAAGACCAAAGCAGTTTACTGCTTGTGTGACTGCTTCGTTAATCTCCTTTAAACGCTACTTCCATTATGTTACCTGTCCCATTACAGGCCTGCAGTTAACGAAGATCTACAGGATGAAGAATAACTCTTTCTTTGCCTAATGAAATATGTCCTCCCAGCTTGAACTAGACATTTGAAAGTGGTTTTTGGTTTTTATTTGTTTTTCCATAAAAATGATGGGACCCTTGTCTTATGCTTGGTTGTGTTGGGAGTCTGAAGCCCTTGCCCATAATGTTAAATATTTGATGCTTGGTGAAATTCCACTAGGGCTCAATATTTATTTCTGACCTTTCCCATTTCTTTTGTTTAATCCACGCTCACTCTGTATTGGATCTGCTAGCCAAGATGCCAGGTAACTCTGGCAACAGCTCCTTTTTATGCCCTTGTTCTATCAGAGCCAACAAGCTTAAATGTACCAAACCCTAAGTATCCCTATCTGTCAGCTCACAAGTTTTCCAGACTCAGCTCCACACTACCCTTCCCTCAAACTCAATTGCTAGGAGATTTAGTGTCACAGCTAAACATTGTGGATGCAGTCTTGGAAGAGAAGGGACACTGCCTCTGTGAGTCATCCTCAGACACACCCTGGCTCTGTGGAGTAAGGTCTCTCACAGTCTCCTGTGTGTTGCTCATCCAAAGGAACTCACCAGGTGGTGAAGCAGCCCTCCAGTGAGGCCAGTTTGACAATGGATCAACCATCACATGAGAGAGCACACATTATTTCCCCCTTGTATCTTGGCTTTTCTATTTGTCACTTGTGGTCTACAGTAATCTCCTTGGGTTTCAGTTTCTTCATGTGGGAAACAGGAAAACTAACTTTAACTAACTCTTGCAATTATACAAAGAAATCAAATGAGATGTAAAACTTTGAGGGGGCATGTGCCACACAACTACTATTATGTCTATTGCATCATGTACTAGTTGTCTTTCGGTGGCCTGGCATTACTTGACCATCAGTTACGGCTTTCTTTTACTCATCCATTCCCATAAAGTCAGTGTTCTGGATTTTCTCTGTCCTAATTTATATACTGCCAAGACTGATTTTTGTTTTGAGGCCGGGTACCGGTTAGGCGCTGTACTCTTCAGTAGGGCATACTGTCCTCTGTTGGACTTCCTTCCTCCCCATGTTTCTGATACACAGTCGTGGAAGACTAGAGCACTGACCCGTGTGGTGACACACACCTGTAATCTCAGCACTCTAGACATGGAGGCAGAAGAGTCAGGCATTAATTGTGGGTGTAGGCTACACAGTGAGTTTGAGGACAGACCTTGTTTCAGAGAAACAAAACCCAAACAAGTACACAGTCTTGTGCTATGGAGCATTTAAGATATAAGATTTTCTTCTGCGCAGGTATGTCTGCGTTGTGATTGGTGAGGTAGGTTTACACCCAGAGGTGGGACTTTGAAATATGAGTATAGCAGCAAAAGCTTCACTTCCAGATAATTTATCACTTTTTCCAATCCACAGGCACTTCTGAATCCTAAGACCTGTTTGTGTTTACTAACCCAAGTTTGTCCTAGATGGTGATCTAGGTTTATTTCTGTTGCTCTGCCTGACAAGAGACAACATGGGTAAGGAAAAGGTTTCTTTGGTTTCCTATTCCACGTTATGGTCCAACATTGCAGGGAAGTCAAGGCTAGAACTCAAGCAGCTATCACATTGCAGCCATAGTCAAGAGCAGAGAGAAACAAATGGATCCTTGCATGCTTAGAGACACTTTTCTTCATTCTTTTACAGTTCATGGTCCAGCCCCCCAAAATGGTTTTGCTCACATTCAGGGTGGCTCTTCCATCCCACCTCAATCAAGACAAACCCACAGAGACATGCTCCGATGCCAACCTGGTCGAGATCATCTTCTCTTCATGTTTTCTCCCCAGGTAAATCTAGGTTGTAGCAACTTGCCACTTAAAACTGATCTTCATAGATGGTAATGCAGAAGAATGTGTGGTTGAGAGGTGGATTTTGAAGCATCTATGTAAAGGTGGAGAGTGTATATAGCTTTCCTGTTTGTAAAATGGAGGTAGTAATAGAATCTACACATGGGAAGAAGCTGAGGATGGCATGAGACAATATCATATAAACCAGGGAAGAAAACAGGCCGAGCTAGGTAGCACTATAGCAGGTCTCTCCCTGGTACACGGTAGGCATAGCCATTTGACGCTGTGGAAGGTCCCTCTCTGGCACACGGCAGGTGAAAGGGTTTTGTGGTGAAAGAGTATCTTGGCCATAGGTCCCAAAGAATGCCACCAAAAATCACACCATGCAACAGACCTCTCACCAGAGATTTATTGGGGAGGGGGTGACACAAAAGGGCTGCCTCTGAGCAGGGATAGAAACAGCTGTGGACCAGGTCATGGCAGCCACCTATATAGGGGGTATGAAGCACGGACACAGGGAGTGTGTGCAGTGGTGGCAAAAGTGGGAATGTGTCGCATTGGCAGTTAGTGATGACAAGGAGTTGGCACTGAGTCACTGAAGGTGGGAGGAACCTGGTTCTGAAATGTGGGCAAAGGATTTTTGGCAGTTCTCAGTGTGCCAAACAGCAGGTATAGCCAGACAGCACTGGGGAAGGTCTCTCTCTTTTCTAAGTCTTTCTGTTAGATCCGGTGCTTCCTTACTGAGCTTTWGCTTATTTTTAAGACACTTCAAATTACTTTGATGTAGTGTATTTCCCGACCCCTCTTTCAAGAACTAAAGTTGCTCTATGTTCAGATGTAGCCAGCATGAAATCAGTGACATAGATTCTTCCTTCTGGAGACTTAAAAATATTTTGAAAAGAGTCTCTTTGTGCTAGGCAGCTGTTGTAGAGTTTCTCTTTGAGACTCCATAGTCTTTTTTCTTTAAGACAAAATGAGAGGAGGATAGAATATTGCACGGGTCTGTGTGTTCACTGTCTTATTTATCTATTGCTGTACAACAAACAACACTCCCAACAGGCTCTTGTTACTGCACAACTTTGGGGGCCAAGAGTCTGGGCACCCCCTCCCAGGGCACTTTTGGCTCAAAGTTTCTGAGGAGTTCCAGCATGTTTTTGGTCAGGACTGTGGTCTCCTCTGAGGGCTCAGCCAGAAAGGAGGAGATGTGTCCCAGCTGGCTCATGTGATTGCTGGCAGGTGTTTATCCCTCATCAAGGAAGCCCCTCTAGGATGCCTCATCTCCTGTAGGATGCCTCGCCACCTGCAGCTGCTTTGTCCAGGATGAGCAATCCCAGGAAAAGTTAGAGAGCTTGCCCAAGATGCAAGCTACGGCGGTCCACCTTAATCGTGGTCATCAAATGCATCTCATCCCTCCTCCCCATTGTGTTTGTAATTAACTCAAGGTTCTGGAAAGTAGCCGTCTCCTGCTGGGGCAGTGTCCTTCTGTGTATGTGTTGCGGACAGGCTGGGCCTGTAGCCTGAAACAGCTTTATTCATCAACCAATAAAAGTATCACACATATAAAAGGACTTCCCACATCACCCCCCAAGCACACCTGCACATTCTACAAAGGATGATGGAATATGGAGAAAGTCAATGGCTGGTTGGTATGCTGCGGGTCCAGAGTATGCTGAAAAAGTATCTTGGGCTACCTTTAGCCTTCTTAGGAACCCACCTCTCTATCTCACCTAACTTAACATGACTATCAGGTGAGACCTTCTGTAAGGCTTTAACTTAGCATACCACTAAATTCCATCAACCCCAAGCTAAGAATGCTATTATATAGTAATAGTATCTCAGCCTACAGCAGAAGTTCCTATGCTTTCCTGAAACCTATTTTCACCAATGTATTTTAAAAAGTGTTTTGATTTGTGGCTTTCTTTGTTCTTTGTTTTCATACCACAAAACCTCATGAAACCTTTACCATGCCAGACCGTGGGGTTTTGAGTATCCCCAAATCTGTGTTCTCAGTACATAATAAACTACTCCTTTGAGGGGAGAGCTGTGTTTAGTTTGTTTTTTATGTTGTCAGTTGTAATTAAATCAATAAATATAGGCCCTACTCATGGGAGGGGATTGTACAAGGATATTGTGCTGGTGTGAATAGGAATGGCCCGCATAGACTCATATGTTCTAATGCTTGGCCCATAAGGAGTGGCACTATTAGGAGATGTGGCCTTTTGGAAGAGGTGCGTCACTATGGAGTCAGGCTTTGAGGTCTCATATATGCTCAAGGCATGCCCAGCACGACAGTTCATTTCCTGTTGCCTGCAGATAAAGATGTAGAACTCTCAGCTCCTTCTCTAGCACCATGTCTGCCTGCACACTGCCATGCTTCCTGCCATGATGACGATGGAATAAACCTCTGAAACTGTAAGCCAACCCTAACTAAATGTTTTCCTTCATAAGTGTTACCATGGCCATGGTGTCTCTTCACAGCAATAGAAACCCTAACTAAGACAGCTATAGTTGTCCTTAGGGTTAAGGCTAGGTTCTTAGGAGCTCTCCTGGTGGCCATCTACCATTTAAGCCATCTATGACCTCTAGGGAGGTCACTACAGGGACTTTGAGTTTCAGATAAAGAAGGAAGACTTAAAATACTGTTTCAGTGCACTGAGTTCTCCTCCAAATACCCGGGAGAGAATATAAATTCATTGAACTTTAGAGGCGGTTTGCAACAAGCAAGGTTAGTTCCCCAGGAGCTTGTAAGCTAATTCCAGAGACACGGTGGGAAAGCTAAAGCACTGAAGATAGGTTCTGGTAAATCATGAGCATTTGCCTGGCCAGAAAGAGGGATGGAAAGACAGAAAAGAAAAAAAAATCCCATAAACAAATGGATATGTCCTGAAGCCACAGTGGACAGGAGAGAAGGGGCAGAAACAGAAGGAGGCTGAGTAGAGGCAGAGAAATATGTAAATATATGTCAAGGCTGTCTATCAGCTACGATAATCTAGAGCGGGGAAGAACTGTACAAGCTTCTCTCGGTGTTCTAAAGACACAGCCTAGCTGGGAAGAAAGGAGGATGTGTGGTCTAGAACTTTCCAGACCTACCTGAACTTTGGGCATCAGGGATTCTGCAGGCAATGGCACACTGACAACAGCGGCCAGTTATAGAGCCAGAGAAAATGGTGAGGGTGGTTTGAGCGCCCCCTGTGGGCCAGGGGGAGAGATTTCGAGCCTGTGAATGGGTCCTCCGCCTTTGCCTTCTTTTCTTTCAGCGATTCAACTGTCAAGAGAGTCTCTGGAGCCCCTCCGGATGCAAACATCCCCCCAGGCAGCCCATGGAACTAGTCCATGGCAGCCAGCCTCCAGCGTGGTTCCCCAGCCAGGCCAGCTGTCAGGAAGGCTGTCGAGGCAGCAGATCTGAGGAAAGAATTCTCAATCACATTTACATGTGCAGGATGCAAAAAGGGAAAGGAAGGGGGGAAGGGAACCCCTCCGGAATCAAAAAAAAAAAAGTCAGTAAGTACTCCACAATGTAAAAAAAAGAAGACGACTCAGCCACCGGCTTGATTTGTTCAGATGTTCTCAAATCGCTGTCCTTAAAAGCTCTGCTTCCTTATCTTCCTTCT
>LOJH01047122.1:13380-23751 GCA_001685095.1 Ellobius talpinus
GGAAGAGCAGGCAATGCTCTTAACCACTGAGCCATCTCTCCAGCCCCAGGAATATAGTTCTTGCTGGGAATGAAGGAAGCTGCACTGCTGTTTGTCACCAGAGTCCAAGGCTATCCTTGATAATGGTGAGCTCTGCCACCATTCGCTGTGGTCCCCTCAGAATCTGCTGTGATGAAGAACAATGTATATGTCTGCCAGTACACTTGCTGACCTTGCCTCTGCTGTGTGACTTTAAGGTGCCTGCCATACCCCAGACTGAATTTTATATCACAGCTCGTTTGAGCTACTACCAAAAGATGCCTCCTAGCTCCCACTGCTTGGACGATGTCATTTTCTCTGCCTAGAGGACTTTTCTTCTTGACTCTAACCTAAAATGTATCAGATCCCAATGCCTGGCATCTCTGAAAGCATTATTATCCTAAAATCACCAAAGCCCAAAAGAAATCATCTTAAGAGAGGAACTAGAACCAGGATCCTGCCTGGAATCAGCAGGGAGCCACCCTCCTGCCTCCCGACAGGATGTCTTGTCTTTGGAGGCCAAAAGGTAAGTACTTTATAAGCAGATTGGGGAATGTGGAGGCAGTGGGACAATCAGCATCGTAACAGTTTATAAAATCAGAAAGTCTTATATACATCTGTCAAGCATATAGTGCATGTGCAGTCAATTAAATGGAAATATATTAACTTACATTTTCAGATCAGGAAATGTGCTAGACGTGGAATGTCATCTTCTTCTGAAAGGAGGAAGAAGGGAAAGAGGGAGGGAGAAAATGAGGGAAGGGGGATGTGGTACTTTGAATGTAACCGGCCTCCATGATCTCATAGGGAGTGGCACTATTAGGAAGTGTGGTGTTGTTGGAGTAGATATAGCCTTGTTGGAGGAAGTGTGTCACTGTGGAAGCGAGCTTTGTAGACTTATCTATGCCCAAGTCATGCCCAGTACTTCAGACCACTTCCTGTTGCCTGCCTATCAAGATGTAGGGCACTCAACTACTTCTCCAGAACCATGTCTGCCTGCCTGCATGCTGTCATGTTGTGCCATGACAATAATGAACTAAACTTCTGAAATGTAATTGAGCCACCACATTGAAATGTTTCCGTGGCCATGTCTCTTCAAAGCAATAGAAATCCTAAAACAGAGGGGGGAACACACACATATGCATGCACACACACACACACACACACACACACAGAGAGAGAGAACTGAAAATGAATTATGGCTACTGATTTAGTCTTAACACATGCAGACCAATGCCAGCTACCCACACCTTGATAGCAAAATGAGAATTCTAGACATGGCTTGTATCTTCAGTCTACTTGCTGTTTGATTTTGGTAAGGTTCATAATAAATTTGGACCTTCCATTACATAGAGGGTGAACGGAAATTTCCTTAGATTGCAGTTCCTTCTTCAGTACAGAGTCCCTGACTTTTGTCACAGCTGTGGAAGTTTGATTCTGAGGGGGATCTTCTGGCTGTACTGTTACTTCCCGCCTTTCCCTGAACAGAGGCCCATTGGCCCGTAAACGTCTTTTCTTATGGCCAACTATTAATACTTAAATATGTTCAGAAGCCATATCACTAACACCAGGATCTTGACCAGTTGTGGTCACCACCAAAGCAATTTTACAAAGGGGCCACCGTGTGATTTTTATTAATTCAGACAAACTTTATTTCAGACTAATTTCACGCTACATGTCTGAATTCCCACTGAGTCGATCAAGATGGCAGGATTTTTGTTTTCTTTGCTCCATCTGAAGACTTGGTGACAGACAACAAGCCTGAAGCAGCTGCTCTGCCTCACTGGGGAGAAAGGCTGCACTTGTTTCCTGAATGCAGCCATCTGCTGGAATCTTCCAGCCATGGGCACAGGGATGAGGTAGTGGGGAGTGCTTTCAAGAAGCTCGATGAAAGGCAACTAATTGGTCCTAATTACTCTGATAATGTTATAAAACACTCAAGTGAGAAGGGACACTTGGGGGCTAGATGGCTCAGAGGGCAAAGGCACTTGCTGCCAAGTCTCCTGACCTGTGTTGTTCTCTGGGACTGGAATGTTGGAGGGAGAGAACCAACTTCCGCAGGCCGTCCTCTGATCTCCACTTGTGTACCTTGGGATGCCTCCTCTCCTCCCAATAAATAAGGAAAATGTGAAAAGAAAAGGAAGGTCTTCATAACGTACCAATACCATGGTGCTTTGGTGATGGTGTTCTGGCATGATCCAGTTTCTAGCTTGCTCTTTGATTCTGCTTGTAGGAAATCAACTACACATAATATACCCATAACCAAATACCCATAATAAAATAGCACAGTGACTCTCAGGCAGCCGTTCTCAACCTGTGGGTCATGACCCCTTTGGGGGTTGAATGGCCCTCTCCCAGGGGTCGCCTAAAGACCATCAGAAAACACAGTTACATTACCATTCATAACAGTAGCAAAAGTACAGTTATGAAGTAGCAATGAAATAACTTTATGGTTGGGGGTTACCACAGCATGAGAAACTTTATTAAAAGGTCGCAGCACTAGGAAGGTTAAGAACCACTGCCCTAGAAGATCCCAGAAGTCACTCTTTGAGGTCCATCCTCTTACCCTAGCATGCCCACCCCCGCATAATCACGTATGCTCTCATGATTTTCTTCATTGAATGGCAGGTTTTGCAACTACTTTTTATAAACGCATGCCGTATTCAAGTGAGATGAAGAAAATTGCTTTGATTTCAGCTGCTATCAAGCAATTCCTTGGAAAACCCCTAACACCCTCTCCCCCAAAGAAACATCAAGATTTGCTTGGTGTGGCAATTTAATTTTTCATCCTTTCTCAGCAAGATATGGAGCTCGTGTTCAGGGCTTCACTTATGCGCCATCATGAATTTAGAGGAATGTTTTGAACCCACACGGGACATTCTATAGGCCTGAGTTGATTGACAAACTGGCTGTGGCCATCATTATTTTAATGGGCTCTTAGGAGAGAAACGATAACATGGAAGGCTGGATCCTGCCTAGGGAAGCAGCTCACCCTCTGTCTGTGTAAAGACAAATCATTCCTGGCACTAGTTTCCCATTATTTATGGCCATTGAATATCCATCCATTCAGAGGTCACTCTTAAAATGTTTCTCAGTCCAAAGAGCAGTTAGGGTTCCCTGCCCCGTGGGGAGGGGGAGGGAAATGGGAGGACGGGAAGAGGTGGAAATTTTTAATAAAAAAATAAAACATTATTAAGAGGGTGAAAAAAATAAAGTTAACCTAGGTTACAAAACAATACACCCATATCAAAAAAATAAAATAAAATAAACGCTAAGTAAACTTTAAAAAAAATGTTCCTCAGCTCTTTGATGAGAGGAACTGGTGCTTGGAAATCAGCATGGGGGCTTCCTTAAGAAGTTAGAAATAGAGCTTGAAGTATGATCTGGCTACAGCACTCTGAGGCATGCACCCAAAGGGCTCTCGGTCCCGCCACGGAGACACTAGCCCATGCATGTTCATTGCTGCTTCATTGACAAGAGCTAGGAAAAAGAGGCAGCCTAGATGCCCACCAACTGAGGGACAGACAGTGGAAATGTGCTACATACACACAATGAGATTTTGTTGAGCTGTAAAGAAGAAAAAAATGAAACTATGGAATTTTCAGGAAATAGATGGGACCGAGAAAACTACACTGAGTGAAGCAGCCTTTTCAGGAAAAACAGATGCCACACGTTCTCCCTTACGTGTGTTTCACAGCTTCTGTTTTTTAGGTTTGTGGTGTAACTTGGAGCACCACATCTGGGGATGGAGGAAGATTCTAAGTGATATGGCCCTGAGAGGGTGATGTGATGATCCGTGGGTACCACAGATGTGTTTTGTTGTTTGGCTGGCACAAACATTTTATGAATTTATTCCATGTCAATTTTTTTCTTTTTTTTTCTTTGGTTTTTGAGACAGGTTTCTCTGTGTAGCTCTGGCTGTGCTGGCACTCACTCTGTAGATCAGGCTGGTCTTGAACTCAGAGATCCGATGCCTCTGCCTCCTCAGTGCTGGGAGTAAATGCGTGCACCACCATGCCCTGTACTTGTCAAATTTTAGAGTTAGACTATTTTACATAAATTATGAGACAGGCTTATCCTAACAAGAAAAGGGTGTTGAAAGATTCTTAATTCATTTTTTATTACAGCACATTCAGTGGGGGTGATGAAATGAAAGCCGAGTAGTTGGTGAGTTTCATTTTTCTGATTCTAAGAGGAGTTGGAATCTGAACTTCTCTGCCAGGCAGCGTCATTCCTTAACGTAAACTCTTCTGCTCTCAGACCATTTTGATATTTTGGAATGACACAGTCTCTGCCTTTTCATCCATCAAAATGATTTAAAGACATGGGCCAAAATGTCAAAAATCTCCATTAAACGATTCTCACCCAGCCATACTGAATTAAATCGCATGGGAGAAGACAAGGAAAGGGGTGTCTTTCATTGGTGCTTAAAGGTCACAGTTTAGACTCCCAGGTTTGGAAAGAGAACAGTCTAAAAGTTTAAAACTCTCCTGTGGCAGAGCATTTAACTGATAGATAAACTTTGACAAGCTCCCTTTGGAATACATGATTAAATTGGAAAGAGACAAATAATTGTCCAAGGAACTAGAGGTAAGAAAGAATAAGAAATAGATGAAACATGCCCCCAAACTAGCTTGAGGAGGACTTGGTAGTGTTGATGAAGAAGAGACTCTTGACTAAGGAATAAATCCCCTTATTTGTTTCTGCTCCGTATAAAAATGGAGGCCTAGGCAAGGGTGGGACGCTAAAGGTATCATCTGAAAGGTCCCCCCCGGGGGGGTCTGGATGAGCTGAAGCAGAGGCAAAACGGTCAGGGAGGCAGGGGATGTGTTCACTAAAGGTGATGTGTTCAGTCGCCTGCTCTGTACGCGAGCCCTGATTGGACCAGTTTTGGATCGCTCAATCACTCCTCTGTAGCTACCGAAAGGCTAAGCAGAGAACAGTGCTCAGTCAGGGTCCTGAGTAGCACTCTGTCCAGCAGGTCCTGGTGGGATCTGCATTTGTATCTGATCCCCATCAATGGAAGAGCCTTCAGCCACAGACCCTGCCACTTTGAAGGAATCTGGAAAAACCATGGAAAGCAGGGTAGGGAGCGGGGACAACCTCTCTTCTGAGGGAGGGGCATACTTGCTGGCTCAGACTTAGAGGATGGGGGATCAGTGAAAAGTTTGAGTCCAAGGACAGAGGCCTAATCAGAACTCCAGGGAACACCCTGTCCTGCTCCCCTGGCTGTCCTGCTCCCCGGCTGTCCTGTCCCCCCCTCACGCTGTCCCACAAACACCGAGTAGCAAGTAATTGTGGGTTTCTTAATTTGTCTTGTGCTGCCAAAACACAATACTTAAGACTAATTTACTGAGAGCATGAACATTTATAAAATTATTCTGGGGCTGCAAGGTCCAAGTCAAAGGGCCATCACTGTTAAAGGCTGTCTTCATGCAGCGAAGACACGGGTGCCTGGAAGGCGGGGTGGCAAGGTGAGAGGGCCAGAGACAGCTCAAGATGCTTTGCTAACGACATCAATACTTTTAAAAGGGGAAAACGCCTCAGGATCCAATCACCCGCCCCCCCATCAGCTCTCACATCCCCACACTTTGCCTTGCTTGCTTTGTGGGGAGACATTAAACTATGGCTTACAGCTAGGGGAAGGGAAGGAAGGAGAAGACAAGAACTGGATGTGGTTCATTCACCAAGGGAAGACCTAAGCTGAAGAGACAAGCATACACCCAGCAAGCTCGGTGATGGATCAGGGATTAATGATTGCCATGCAAGTGTGAAGGCCAGGGTTAGGATTCCAGGAAGCCTTGTATATTCTGGCTGGGAACAGCAGCAGCCTATAATTCCAATCTTGGAAAGCAAAGACAAGAGGGGATTCTCAGAGCAAGCTAACTAGCTAGACTGGCCATATCAGTGAGCTCTGGGTTTGTTTGAGAGCCCCTGCCTCAATGAATAAGGTGCCAAAGCAGCTGGGCAGTGGTGGCACAGGCCTTTAATACCAACCTCAGGAGGCAGAGACAGACTGAGCTCTGTGAGTCTGAGGCCAGCCTGGTCTACAAAGTGAGTTCTAGGATAGCCAGGGGTGAGAAACTCTGTCTCAAAAAAAAACAAAGGCAAAAAAAGGGGTGCCAAAGCAATCAAGGATGATTCCTGACAGCAACATTGGACCTCCACAGACTAGTGCCCAAATGTATGTACATATCAACACACATATGTATCTGTACATGTACATATGTGTATTTTCATACATGTGCAACCTCTGCTCTCAAGTCAAGGAAAAGAAAGCAAAACCTGCTGCTTTTAGGGTCCGCTAGGAGAATGGGAGCAAGCTCCAGACCGGGAGAAGCACACTTGCAAGTTACATGCTAGTACATGGCTTGTATAGATACACAAAACCCCTTAAAAACCAAAGAGTAAGGTAATAACTCAATAAAAACAGGAGCAAAGGATTTTAGCTCACAGTTCACCAATAAATGACAATCACAAATAAATAGCCAGCTCCATCAGTGGTCTTTAGGAAACCAGAGATTAAAACAATGAAATGTCATTATGCATGCATTAGAGTAGTTAAAAACAAAATGAGACAACCAGTCCTTCTCACCATGGTTTGAATGAGTGTTCAGATGTTGTAGGTTTGGTCTCCAGCTGGATGATGCTAATTTGGGAGGTTCTGGAAACTTATTTAGATGGGGCATAGCTGGAGGAAGTGGGGACTATGGGGGTGTCCTTGGGGACTGGGACCTTGTCCTGGTCTCCTCTCTGGGCATCTCTCTGCTTTCTGGCTGTGGAATGAACAACCTGTGCCTCACGTGCCGCCATGATGTGCTGTCGCACCAAAGGCCCAGTGTCGGTGGGGCTAAAGACCAAAGGCTGACATCTCTGATACTGAGGAAATACAAACCCCTTCCTTCATGGGAAGGGCATTTCATCACCATGTGAGGCATCGGACTAACACAGCCCTTCCCACAGGAACTTCCTTGACAATCCTATCTGAATTGCTCATAATACCACAAGACATTGCTGTCACGTGGGAAAGCAGTTTGACAGTGTCCTAGGATGCTAAGTCTCCACAGTTATAAAAACAACTCAGCAGTTCATTTGTAGGTGTTCACTCAAATGAAATGAGTGTTCATTCAAGATCCATATGTGAATGCCTACGGCAGTTTTATCGATAATGCTAAAAAGCTGAGACTACCTAAGGAAATGACGAATGAATGAACACTCTCTTTGAGCCTCTCACTGAAAGAATAATTACATCCATTTCCTAAGACAGTCACAAAACATTAAATGAGAGGACGAATGTAGGCATGCTAACCAGTTTTCACCATGTAAAAAGAGATTAATAATGGTTAGGGATTTCCACACAGAAAATTCCCACTAGGCATTATATGGAGGTATAATTTATAGCTAACAAAATGTATTAAGTTCTAGAATTCTATGGGTGTTTTTGACAAAGGCGTAGAGTCATGTACTTGCCGCCACAATCAAGGAATAGAAATGCTCCGTCACCCACAAGACTTTCTTCACACAGAGCAGAATTGCTCACTTTCCCAAACAGAAGGGATCTGCACCACTGAAGAAACAGTCTGGGGGCAGAAAGGAACAAGGGAAATAAAAAGGTAGGGACTTACAGCAGCTGGAGTGCAGATCCTACCTCACGTTCTACAGGGTCCCGTGAGGGTCACAAGGAGCCTTACCCAAACATCACAATCCTCATCCCCTTCCAGACTCCCCTCACCCCCAGCGCTCACTGCTTCTTCCCTACATAGTTGGCAGCCACATGCGCGGTCCTCTATCCTGACGGGGACTACAGAGGAGGCCCCAAACTGAAGCACACCAGAGCACTGGCCCGAGAGGAAAAAACAGGCTCACTGAGAACTTCGGAGGTCCCCAAAGGATCGACCAAAAATGATGATGAAAACACATATAATCAAGGATTTTGAAGGCTGCTCATTACATAGAAGGCAGATGGCATCAGGCCGTTAGCAGCGTGCTCAGTAGATACATTGAAAGACAGGGAAGAGTGGCGTGATAGACACAAAGTGCAGGAAGGAAGGGAAGGAAGGAAAAAAGGAAAGAAGGAAGGCAGGAAGAAGGAAGGAGGATGAGAAAAGAAAGGAAACTCCCTGCCAAGCAGGAACTCTATGCCTCACCAGGTAGTCCTTCAGAATTGAGAAACAGAAACATTTTTCAGGTGAACAGAAGCTGAGAATTTGTCCCACCTCATCTGCCTCGCAAGAAACACGAGGGAGCCCTTCAGATTGAAATGAAAGGACACACATTGAAAACAGGAAAAGGCGTGGCAAATGGTAAAACTTTTAAAGATCCATGCAACTTAAAATTGAGAACGCTCTGAAGGTAGTATGTAATGCCCTTTCCCCTAGTTCAGAAGCTCAAGACACATGGTTTCAAGTGATGACAGCCATCTTAGCTTAGGGACTGCCGGGTGTGATGGAAATGCCCCGCCATCCCTGTGCCGGGTGTGGCGAATGCCCTGCCATGCCAGTGCCGGATCCCCTGCCATCCCAGTGTTGGAAGGCTGAATCAGAGAAACCTCCACCCCCCAGCTCTGGGCAGCCTCAGGCACACAACAAGGCCCTGCACCAACCCAGATTCATTTCCAACTCATAAATTCTTTGATGCATGGTTGAATTGATTTTACTATTTTTACATTTTTATTTATTTGTTTTCTGTGTGCATGTGTGTGGGCATGTCACAGTACACATGTGGAAGTCAAAAAACAACTTGTAGGGGTTTGTTCTCGCCTCCCTTCCATTATATGGGACCTGGGTATTGGATACAGGTCATCAGGCGTGGGTGGCAAGAACCGTTGCCTGTTTGAGCCTTTTTGTTTGTTTGTTTGTTTTTTGAGACAGGGTTTCTAGCAAGAGTCCTAGCTGTCCTGGAACTAGTTCTTGTGACCAGGCTGGTCTCAAACTCAAAGAGATCCACTTGCCTCTACCTCACAAGTGCTGGGATTAAAGGCTTGTACCACCAACACCTGGCTTCTGAGTCATCTTTTATGGTATTTTGAGGTCAGGTCTCATGTAGCTGAAGCTGGATTTGAACTTGTGTAGCTGAAGATTGCTCTGAACTCCTGATCTTCCTGCCTCAACCCCTTAAGTGTTTGGATGACAGGCACCCATCACCATTCTCAGGAATTTTCTACTTCCTATTATTTTGTAAAGGACTTTTGGGTTATATTTGCAACAGGCTCTAAGATTGGTATTTATTTTTAATGGTTTTAGTATCAGGGCAATATAAGCTTCATGAGAAATTGTGAGCAATTCTACCTTCTAAATCCTGGAAGAAAATGTCTACAATTGTTCTTAACTCTTCTTTTGGTTGAATTCATTCATGAGGTTATCTGACACTGGCTATTTCTTTATTGGCAGTTTTAAAATTATGAATTTAAGTTCCCAAATGGTTGATCACAGGGCTGATTAATTCATCTATTTGAAGGAGTTATGGTATTCCCAAGACACCAGTCTACTTTATCTAAGACAGTTCTCAAACTAACACGTGCTGAGTTCCTGGCATTAGTTTTGGACGCTTTGATATTTGCAGAGTCTGAGGGAATATCTTGTCTCACTTCTGATATTTGTAGTGTGTTTCTTCATTCTTGGTTTCTTCCTAAGACTGGTGAAACGTTTGTCAACTTTATCAATCTTTTCAAAGAATTAGTCCTTTCTGTTTTGTTTCTCTTTTCAATTTCAGTGATTTCTGCTTACTTTTTTCTTTCTTTCCTTTTTAATTTAGTTCTAGTTTTCTCTCTATCTCCTAATTTCTTTTTAAAAATTTTTATTTTGTGTGTATGAACATTTGCCTCATGAGTATGTGCAGCCTATGTGCATAATACCCATAGATGCCAGAAGAGGGCATCAGAGTCCCTGGGATTGTAACAAGCAGCAGGCTTCTCCATGATAATACAGAGAAATACAAAGGAGTAGTAGTGAATTGGAAGACAGAAAAATAACAGTGATCCAACTGAAATGGAGAAAACAATGGATTTCTTTTTAGGAGCAGAACCTAGCTTCAGGGATCAACACAACCTTAGGAAAAAGGTCTAACATTGTGTCACTAGAGCCTTGGAATGAGAAGAGAAATAGAACCAAGTCAAGAAACCATGCAAAGAAATGAATGGCAGATTCCCTGCCTCTGAAAATGGTCTGTCAGTTACTCTAGGCCTTAGCCAAATTGGTTGCTCCAACACTGCAGATGAGACTCTGGGTGATTGCTCAGGCAGCCAGTTGTCTCTGCCATCTACTGCACATTTTGGAAGCTGCTTGATTGCACTCCCTGCCCACTCAAGTAATATTATCTCCCTTCTCAGGCCTTCAATGGGGTTGAAGATTAGAT
>LOJH01047123.1:0-13272 GCA_001685095.1 Ellobius talpinus
AGGGGAGGGGAGGAGGGGAAGACTAGGGGAGGGGATGATCAAATGGATCCTATGGTTCACACAAGTCACAGCTAGTATAGATGGACGGAGGTGGTTAAGTGGAAAAGCTGGGTCTGGGGCAAATGCAGGGTCACTTTGGCACTAACAGGAGGTAGGAACAGGAAAAATTTTTATGCTTTCAGTGGAGCCAAGAGACTATGGTAAGGTAATTAGAAGTTATAACGGAATGGCTAAGGAAACTAAGACACGAAGCTTATGTTTAAAGTGTTAAGCAGCAGGTAAGGAGAGGAAGCCTCCACCCCATCTCAGCTACTCAGGAACCTGAGGCCGGAGGATCACTTCAGTGATAGTTAGCCTTCACAGCAAGGTCCATACCTATGGCTTAAACCAATGACAGATCAATAGGATTAGAGAGCTGGAGATTGAGGGGCTCACAGAGGCACAGAAGGTCAGGAGGAAGAAACTGGGTTAAAAGGCATCCTTTCCTGGCCGTCCCACTCCAGCCTCAGGGCAACTCATTTCAAAGATGAAAGATGCAACCTTGAGTATGCCAAACAACACGCAGTGCGGTAAACACTCTTCATCACATCATCGCTCCCTGTTTAAGAATGGTGACTGCAATGTCGTGTGTGCCAAGAATAAAGAGGAGATAAAAGGCCAGCACTATTTTAAGTTTTGTGGTCCATTTGTTAATACTGCTGCCAAGAGTAAATATTTTACACAGATGGATAAATTACAGGAGATTTGGCAGCACGGGTGGGACGTTTTACAACTAAGTTAGCCTGGGCTGCAAAGATACTATGTGTCTTTAACTTGGGTTTCTTCACTTCTAAAGGCCATCCTACACCTTTCTTCAGCGCTCTGCTATAGGAATTTAGGAAGAAAATGTGAAATTTTACCTGACATGAAAACAGTGCTCAATAGTAGGTACCTTGTCCTACTAGTTAAGTATAACTTAAGGTAAAGACAAAATGCTGCATAAATCAATAATTTCCGTAAGATTTTCAAACAGAACACAGGTCATCAGTTTGAAAGGCAGCAAGTCCGTGATAAAGTGGCCAATTTGAAGGATTTTCACAATTGCCTCAAATTGCAGAAGTTTTAGAAGCTGATATCCCTGAATAAAGAAGACATTTTCTGCCGTTGACTTTTAGGTATAGGGCTTCCTATACAGCCAAGCTGGCCTTGAACTTGCAACTCTCCTGGCTTAGCTTCCCAGTACCGTTACAGCTGTGTACCACCACACTTGGCTTAAGGAGAGACTTTTAATGCTACCCTAATATTTTCTCCGACTTCCAGAGAGTGTGGAAGCTTTTCCCATACAACATTGATTTGTAATTATTACAACTGTGGTTTGTTTTCCGGAAATGCAGCTTTATAACACATCTCTAATATGTGAACAACATTTTATTTTTACAATCTCATGAGGTATCTATATTTACAAAATGGCAACATCCCCACAAGGGCCAACTAAAAAGCCTTACACGAAATTAAAGCAGCCCTGTTCTGATGCATGTCTGTAATTGTCTACTTGTTACCAATGGGCCCCACAGCAATGGGACAGAGATGAGAAAATACACAGAATTCAAACATTTTAAAATCTCAAGAGGTTCAATAAGATTCCGCTAATCCAAAGATCCAATTAAATGAGAACACTTAAGAGTATTTACTATGCATAGTGCCCAGCAACAGAGATGACCACTCTGTGTGGTGTGGCAGAACTTTACAAAATATGGTAACGGAGTCCCCCATTTCATTGTTGCACCAACGTACTTCTTTCTGTAATCCAGGGGGGGCATTTAAAGAGCCACAGTACACAGTACAGAGAAGCAAAACCTGTGATACTTTTGAATTTAGTGAATGACTCAACTAAAGTCAGCTGTGACATTTTGTTGGTACAGCATTATAGGAGCAAAAAGAGGGTTCTCTTCTCTGTTCTGCTCATCACTATGGACTGAACCACCATTGCTTGAGGACCAGAGTTGTTTTCTCTTATCCAGCTCCCCATGCACCCTGAAGCCTGGCTGCCAAGTGACAGCACAGCAATCTGAATGGATGAGAGAATGGTTGACAGCAGGACCTCAGAAACACAAGCTGCCAGCGCCCTGCGCTCTGTGCTCTGGGTGCAAATCCTACCATTTCCTTTAGTGAGCTATAAAGTACTTAATGGGAGGCAAATCTGGGTGTGGAACACACCATAGCTTCCTGTTAGTGAGCGGATATCCGGTGCTCAATGTTCCAACAGCTCTTGTTTCCACAAAATTTCAAGAGATTTTGTTTCCTGGCCAGTCAATGATTTTAATAATTTTCTGTACATTAGGAAGCATGCCGCCCCTTCCCATCTGGGAAAGGTTACATGAGAAAGGCGCACAGTGAGCCTACAATTGGAGGAGTCTTCCAGTGAGCCTCAAGTGCAGGGTGACAAGCATTCTTTACCTGGACGCTTAAGTACAAGGACCTACAGGCCAAAGACCTGCACTGAAGTCAACCTCCAGCGGAAGCTCTCTGATGGACTTTCTTCCGTGAAGTGAGGTAAAGAGTTGCTCTTTTCTAGAGATTTCAAACCACGGAAGCATGCCTAGAACCCAGCAGGACAGAGCTAGGACAGAACAGAGCACTGAAACCTGCCAGCAAGCAGCTCCAGCTGAAGAACAAGAGGCTTACTCACCAGGTGAGGCACCACCTCAGAGTCACTGCACCCACCTAAAATGCTCATTTAGTGATGACAAAACCAGATTTCACAAGCGAACCTAAACCTAAACACTAAGTTGGCATCCTGCTTGCTCATTTTCAAGGCTTTAGGGGTTTATATGTATTTTGGGGGTTTGACACCATTGCATCACTTCTTAAAATACATTAAAACCAACTCCTATATCCTTCTGTACAGGCCTAGGATATGTAAGGAAACATTTCTGAAATGCTTGTGCATCTGCCTAAACTCGAGCACTTTAATTGAAATATTATGTGTGTGTGCGTGAATATGTGTATGTATGCATACACCACACACACATATACATCAATGTCATGAGCTGGCAAAATGGAAAGGAAAAAAACTTGTGACATGCTGACACAAAAGTAGCACCACAGGCGTGCACGTATTCCTGGAACAGGAGGCTCTGACCTAGAGTTAGACACAGAAATCTGTTTCTCACAAGCAGCAGTTGCTGCCTGTGGGATTTCGGCAAGACAATCACATAGCTGACTCATGGGACCAATTACAAAGGAGCGGTAATTTTTTTTTCCTGTGGCATTAAAACAATGTAGTGTACTTACATCACCGATTAACAGATGTTAGCAAGTCAGAAGTGTACCACTGATGGTTTTATTACCAAATCAATAGCCAGAGCCCCCCACCCNCCCTCCCGCCCACCTCCACGTGCATTCCTTGCCAGTTTCCCATGGGCCGGAACCTCTCATGATGTTTCACTGAATTCAACCAAAGAAAGGTTTCTCAGACAAACTGCTTGGACATTTAGTGAGAACGACATTATTTTCTAATGAGAAAAATCAGTTGTCCAGTATTTCCCAATGCTACTGGTCTTCCTTAAATAAACTGTCGGTCTTGCTTAAGATTTTTAGAAATCACAACAAAATCGGAAGAGCAAGCAAGCTGAAGCTCACCCCCTCCCTCCTCTGAGCAGACTCTCACTCCCCTCTAAAGAACGGCTTCCCCTGGAGAAGAGCAACGCTCCATGGAAAGGCTCCCTGCATGCTTCCCACACTGCTTGCCCACCAGCCGGGCAGCCTGTGATGCCGGCCGGCAGCGCCTGGATACTTACGGACTGCTTCTCCTGCTGGCCCAGAACTCCATGGCTAGCAGGCGCGGCCAGCGGTTTCATAATGAAGAAACATATGCTGAACTGAATTTACACATCATGTACCAACCTCTCACGATGGCAAGTCACCCTCTACAGCATGAAATTAAAAGGAAAAGGGGGAGAAAAGAAAAGAGGGAGGAGGGAAAACCGGGCTGCAGCTTAAAGTGTCACTACTGCTGAGCTTAAAAACCCTTCACACTTGGAGACAGAAACGGAATCAGAACGACAGGGCTCGGCTCCATTTTTATCACGCTGAAACTCTAACCCTCCGAGTCTCTGACAAGGCTGAGGGAACCTCACCCGGCCTTCAGGCCTCTGAGAGAACAAGATCATTTCTGAGGCTGAAGAACAAGAGGCAAAAGAAAAGGGGGAAAAAAAGCTAAAATGGCTGACTGCACACAGATTCCCCTCCAAAAGGCTTAATACAGAATTATATTAGCCAGGGTGGTGAAAAGCCAGTCTCCAGCATTCAGCCAAGCATTGTTAACACTCTTGTTTCATTTGCAATCACACGTACAGACCCTTCCAACCAAGGAAAAAGGAAAAAAAAAGACGGGGGGGGAGAGGAAAAACAATCAGGGCAGAGCATGTGAATCAGGACCTCCTCCCTAGCTGCTAATGATGCTGACAGTGGTGACCAGTGATCTCTGTCCCACTCCACTAACCAAGTTTGCACAATTAATCTCCGTGGTATGACACTGATGGACATTTAATGTAATGATGTCTGTCCCTCACACTCAAACACAAGCATGCCTGCTAGCCGGAGTCACTGACAGAAACACAGCACATGCACACACACAATCTCAAGAAGCATGAGTCTGAATGCAATACACCAATATAATTACATTATTGTGCTTACTTTGGAGGACCATGGCTGCAGGCAGTTGGCATAGCAACGCACAAGGAAAGCCATTTCCTGGGTAGAGAAAGCTTCCTTTTCTAAATAAAAAAAAATCCCTCTTAGGAAACAAACGGCATTGCTGCTTCCCGCAGAAAGCAAGACACTGTAGTCTGTCTCTTAACCTGCAAGGCTCACACTCGATGTGGTTCTAGTGATGTAAGTGGGTTTCTCTCTCACCCTCCCTCTCCCCATATACGCTGAAATATTCAGCTCAAACGATACACACATTCCTTAAGGCTCGCCCCCTCCTCTACTTAACCATTTCACTCATTAAGGTAGCGATGGACAATTCAGATAAAGTAACAAGCTCTTGCCTGTATTATATCAGCGGCTGTAGGTTAAGCAAGTCTCAGAGGGATGGAATCCATTGATTGCTGACTCCAAATAATATCACTGAAGACAGGGTGGGAAAACGGAGCAAGGACTTACTTGAACAGCTTTGAACTAAAATATGATTTCTTTTTCCACCAAGGTGGGGAGAAAGGAATCAATGTGACCTCTTCCCCACCCTCAGGTATTACTGTGTCATAGTAAATTAGAATGCCTTAAGAATTAATAAAATGCATGCTTAGCAAGCTTTGTTAAATTTAGAAGATGAAATCACACACAGATGCAAATATGGTCTTGTCAATAATAATATAATAAACCACCTGGTGGGTTTTTTTAAACAAAGCAAACTTCTATAGGTAGAGCTGAAATTAAAAGAAGAAGCCTTATTCTCTCACAAACTCTAGATTTCACCCAGGCACACGGGTTTACCTAGGCGAAAAGGAAAAAAGACACTCCCATCAGCCCTCACAATCAGTTCTACTTTTGAACGGTAGAGAGGACAGAAAACAGTTACAGAAAATATGCCATCTTTAAAAGTGGCCTTTGGCATTGTCAGCACTCCCTACTGGGTCCCTGGTCTATCCGAAGCCTGCATTCATCCTCTTCTTCCTTCCTCTTCATAACAAAAGACAATTTTTCTTTCCCATAGTGATGGCAGATTCTTCTCCTTTCCTCCCGCCCCCTTCTGAGACTTCTTAAATTACTCATCTACTCTCCACTTATTTGAATACACTGCTCCTAACCCAAGGTCTGTCCCATCAACCTGTAAACCTCAAACACAGAATTAAACCAGACTCTTCCTCAGACCCCATGTTCTCCATGTCTACAGACTTAGTCTCTCCTTGCACTTCACAACCAAATCTTGCAAAAGTTCATTTCTGCTTGCATTGTTTTTCCATCCCATGTGTGCTTCAGACGAAAGTGTACTTTGACCTGATACAGGTTCACATGTGTTTGGGGTCATCTTCAGCACCCGGCACCCACCATACTACTTCACTGAACTATTTGACTTTTCTCTGCTGTAGGTTTCTCTTGTCTCTGCCATCATCCCATTCCAGGAATTACTTTTTTGCCTTCAAAACCACAAACATCAACAGTCTGGATACACTGCAATACTAGGCATTCAACCCATTTGCAATATTCTTTCCAAGGATCTTTAAAAGCTGAAGCCTGATTGTTTCACATCCATCTTCCATCTTCTCTGCTCCTTGTAGAGATTAAAAATGGGACGCTGTACCAAATTATATATATATAAAATCACAGCTTCCAAGACCTGCACACTTTGGGCTGGCAAGACAGCTCAGTGGGTAAGACACCTGTGGCTCAAACTTGATAAACTAAGTCTGATTCCTAGACCCACATGGTAGAAAGAGAGAACAACTCCTCTTCGCTCTATCCGTGAGTTACAGCACATACATGCAAATGTGTGCACATACACACAGTACAGAAATACATAAATACTTTTTAAAAAGTATTTATGTGCTCACACCCAGTCTAGGCTCTTGGGTTTCTCTTGCTTCCTGGATAGGAAAAGAGGCCTTTGTAGGTAACTTTCTCCATCGAAGCTCTCTCCTTTAATGTCTCCCTCAATTTCAGAATGCACCCTAGGACTATCCCAACAGCAGCTCATCAGTACAGCCATGATCTCGCATGCTGTCATGATACTATGTAAACAGTACTCTACTTCCCCACACACGCTCTCAGTCCACGATGGCTGCTACCATGTCTGTCAAGTACGACTGTATTCAGAACCCCAAGCATGACACACAACACGGTCACCCAGAATTGTGTTGAATGAATGCACCAAATTTTTATTGACTGGAAATATACACTGGCAAGACCATGTTTATCCTACAGACCACAACCTATCAAAATTTCAAATAGAGTTCTGTAACAGATGTAATTCAAAAGCAAATGGCACCAAAAACAAGTAATCCACCCAAAATCAACACACAAATGCACAGATTAAAAGTGGTATCTACATCCAATAGGACATGATTCAGCCTTCCAAGGGAGCACACACAGCCGCAGAGTAAACATGGAAGACAGTGAGCTAAATGGGATAAGCCCATTGTGAACATTGTCTAAGCTAACAGAAGTCTTAGGAACAGCCAAGACAGGTGTTTCCAGGTCCTTGTGAGGGGTGGGTATTGATCAGTTACTGATTAGTCTGAGTTCTGAAGGTGGAAGGTGGTCATGCTGAACAGCCATGGGAATTACGGAACTATATACTCAAAATGGCAAAGTTAATGGCACACACACTTATCACAACACAGAAGTGGTTGACTCAAGGCCTAGACAATCAAACTCCACATTTTTCATCTAGCTCATGTCCTAGTACATCTATGTGCCATCAGTTCTCCAAGTTTCGATAGCCTCATATTGAAGGCGTCTTGCCTTATAACGGGAAAGCTTCCCCCTTACTGTTCCCTCTCTCTGGAAAAATGTGTCACTTCTCTCAAGAAGGAAACTAACCTAATTGGGAAACCTGAGAGATGAAGTAAGGACATCACACATCCTCAGGCTCCAAAGCTCCTCTATGCTGAGACTCGGCATGGCTGCTTCAGGGACTGGCTCCATGCCCACAACATTCATACCTGAAGACTGAGTACTGACAACTTGGAAGTTTACACATCGACACAACTCAGTCAGGTACTGGTTAACAAACAAAATGAGCCCAAGATTAAAAGAATCCTATAGTACAGGTTTCATATGAGCAAGGCTAAACTATGAGACCGAGACATAGCCCTGACCTGTATTCTATTTACCCCATCTCTTAGCCATCTAGACTTGGAAACAATAAACACATCTAGGAAAAACAAAACAAAACCCTTTCTGCTGTGTCATGAACTGAAAACTTTTCAACTCTAGTGACAATGTTCAAAAAAAAAGAGACAGAGATCACAGTTCCTGAACCTCCCTAATATAAAGGCATTCCTGCTAAATCTAACACTGTACTCCTTCTAATATATCCACTGTTTCTAATTACTCCAAGATGACAAAAATAGTTTGTTTCTTTTATTGGTAACTAATATTCATATTTAAAACTTACTTGGTTCTTAATATTATCCATGGCTCACAATAAGCTTTACAAACAGTTAAGCCCAAACGATACAAGAAAATGAACATTTGCCTTTTGTTAGAAAGGGTGTGTAAGACACAAAGTTAGAAGGTTAGAAGACTACAGAAGTCTAGTTTTCAATTCCGTCTATGCTTGAGTAGTTATGCATTGATTTATTCCCTCTTTAGACCGGGGNGGGGGGGGAAATTACCAAAGCTGGGATCTGTCAGTGAGAAGCAAAGAAAGAAGTCATCCTTTGAAAACTGAAAAGTCAGAGTTTGACAAAACTGATTCCTAATATATTACTGCTCCCCAAAAAAGTGACATTCAAAACTGTTCGGCAGCTAAGGAGGTGCGAGCACTTGCTTGGAGAGCATGAAGACATGAGTTTGAATCCTCAGCATGACCTTGCCTGAAATCCAAGTTCTGGGAGTGGAGACCAGCAGAACCCAGGCAACCAGGTGGCTAGTTAGCCTTCCTGCAATATCATCGTCAGTAAAACAGTAAAAGTCTCAACTGTTGCTACTATAAGTTGTCAAAAAGGAAAACTGGGGCTGAAAAAATTGCTCAGTGCTTAAGACCATTCATTGTTCTTCCAGGATGCAGATTCAGGCCCCAGCATCAGGGGTCTCACAACTATCTCTAACTCCAGTTCCAGGGGTCCTGCTGCTCTCCTCTGGCTCCATAGACACCTGCACTCCCATTGTAAACATAAACTCATGCAGGCAGGCTCACACATGCATTCTCAAACTTCCCTCCCCCTCACACACATCTTTCAAAAGAGAAAAGTTGTTTGGGAGTGGGAGGTAGGACTTGAACCTCACACTCTGCACATACTAGGCACACACTCTGCACATACTAGGCACACACTCTGCCAATGAGCCACACCCCAGGCTTCTGTTTACTTTTATCTTGAGACATAGTCTGAAGATCCTCAGGCTGAACACGGACTTATTCTGCATTTCAGGAAAGCTTTGAATTTGTGGTCCTCCTGCCTTAGACCCCTAAGTAATTGAGATTACAGGGTTGAACCACCAGGTCCCTCCTGACAATTTTTTGTTTGTTTGTTTCTCAAGACAGGGTTTCTCAGTAACTATGGAGTCAGTCCTGGAACTCACTCTGCAGGCCAGACTGGCCTCAAACTCACAGAGATCACCTGCCTCTGCCTCCCGATTACTGGGATTAAAGGCATGCGCCAACACCGCCTGCTGACCCTTTAAATCTTAACTTCACACTGTCACATAACCTATTTCCTCCTTGAGTACACTCCAGATCAGTCTTCCACACATCCCATTGGAAGGGGTCACAGAGTTCATCTACAAAAGGGTGCTGCCAATTCATTATTAAAAATTATGATATAAAATACAAAAGAAGTAGACACATTGCCTGACACCTAGAAAATATTAACTAATATCTTGATTGAATCTAAATTAACCAAAAGCTTTAAAACTCCTGTTATGCCAGAGTTATCTAATGGAGGACACAGCATGATGGCCCAATACTCTCCGGAGACATACAGTGAAAAAATCTTTCTCTAATGGAGGACACATCACGATGGCCCAATACTCTCCGGAGTCACACAATGAAGGAATCTTTACTTGAGGTGGTTTCTCTCTTCAATAAATAAAACTCCCTGACAACAAATGATTTATGTTGCAAGTGACTCATAACTGAGAAATTAATGTGGTAGCCAATGTGTAGCTGCTACGTTCTGAGAAGAGAAAGGTTAGAAGACGACAGGGTGTGGAGATCAGCCGAAGTGGGAACAAGCCTGTGAGTCACTAGAAATCCCGACGCTGACTTCCAGAAACGCACTTGTTTGAAAAGCGAGCAGGTCTCTCTCAATAGCAGATTAAATAAGGCTTACTTCATTTCCTTGAACCTATTTTAAGAAAAGGGCCAGACCTCAACCTTGCAGTGTTCAAGGTTTCAGGGGTGGAGTCCTTGAATACTGAGTACCTTTCCTCAAGCAAAGGTTTCACACAGGGCTTCCTGCTAGATTTCCTAAAGCCAGCACTCCAAACATGCAGAATTACACCTTCATCCAAACATGCAGAATTACACCTTCATCCAAACATGCAGAATTACACCTTCATCGCTAGTTTTTTGATAATGTAGTCCTCTGTGACTAATGCATCCACATGAAGACTATGAGCTGCTAATGCTCCCTCTGCTTATTTAACAAAATCAGGAAATACTGCACTATGAACTGTCATACAGGTTAGCTGAGATCCCGGGCCATCTGATGATTTTGCTACTGATAGTGTCACAATGACCCCAAAACATGATGCACAGTAGTTGCTCAAACACAGCATAAACACCTAAACAATTATACTTCCACTAACATGTGAAGTTACTACAGTCTTCAACACGAGGAAAAATCGGCATAAATCAGTAAGTGTAAACATAACTTATTTTTTTGTCAAAGTTAGGGGCTTTATACCCTGATAGGTAAAAAGAGTATGGAAACGCAAATTTCACAGAGATGAACACAGAGATCTGCACTTAGAGAAGGAAAGGGTTAGGAGGTGGCCAGGGGTTCTCTCATAAAATTGATCTAGCCAAAAGGTTCCGTACGTGTCAAGCGTGATTCCCGGGAACCTAATATAATAATTACAGGTTCTATCATCAGATGTATGGCATCCACAGCCTGGAAGACAGGACATTCTGCTGTAATCTGGGTTGAAGGGCGGTGTCAGTGACAGCAACCCATTCTAGCTCTGCTATCCTAGGAAAGACGGGATGTAAACGTTGTGTTCTCCTCAAGGCAGAAAACACCACAGACACTTAGGACAACTGTACGGAGCTGAACTGGTTTAAGGAGGAAAAGGCACTTAGAGGAGAGGCCTCTTTCCAGAGACTTCATCATGGCTGTATTGAAATAGAATGTAATCATCAACTGGAGCCACCTTCTGGGTTAGGGGTGGAGGCATGTGTCTGCTTCACTCAGCTCTAAGGCCTCATCTGGTGCAGACCTGTTCAGGAACTGTGCACACTGCCCCATTCCCTGTGACCCGCTTCGGCGGTCTGTGTCTAGAAGGCCTGTCTCCTCCATGTCCTACTCTAGTCCCAAGCCCAGAAGCACACGGCCAACACAAAACAAACTCAACGGTATCTTTGGAGGTTCTCTGTCTCATAACACTGTGCCAGGGAATTTTAACCTGACAGCTCTTTTGTGTATACATTACGGTTTCTGGTTTTATGCTTTTAGGGGGCTTCTGTGTGTGTGAATGAAAGCATCTTGGCATCTGTATGTGTTTCTCTTGCCTTTGCTTTGGCTCTTTTTCTCCTATTTGTTTTGTCCTATCCTGACTTGTTTTTGTTTTGTTTTATTTTATTATTATTCCTTGGATGCCTGGTTTTGTTTTCTATTGAGAGACAGAAAGGGCATGGTTCCAGATGGGAAGGAAGGTGGGGAGGAACTGGGAGGAGTTGGCAAACAAGAAACCATACTCAGAATATATTGTATAAAATAAATAATCTATTTTCAATAAAGAAAAATAAAACAGAAATACTTTGAAAAACTCATATTGAAATTTTAAATAAAATTTTGTTTAAATAGAAAAAAAGGAAATCCATTGTATTGCTTTTAAAAGAGATCTAGAATTTGAGCTAATATTATGTGCAGACAAGTTAGAGCTAAACATCAGGAAGGTTTCTTCTGTATTTTTTTTAAGATGATGTTTCACTATTTTGGCCAGGCTGCTATTGAAACCATGGGCTCAAGTCAAATGATCCTTCTACTGAGGCCTCCTGAGTATCAAGGATTACAGGACAGCATAAGCTAACGTGCCCAGTTGATATGAGAGCTTCATATTTAGCTGTTTCCTATGAGAAACAGTAAGTATTCTCACTCTGTAGCATACAGAAAAATGCAAGTCTGACACACATTACCTAAGGAACCATCTCTCAGACACCAAAACTCATTAGAGCAGTGGTTCTCAGCCTTCCTAATGTCGTGACTTTTAATACAGTTCCTCATGTTGCTGTGACTCCCAACCATTAAATTATTCCATTACTACTTCATAATTTTAATTTGCTGCTTTTATGAATTGTAATCTAAATATCTGATATTTGACACCCAAGGAGTAATAACCCACAGGTTGAGACTGTCTTAGAGTATAAATGATGGTGGTTATGTAGAAAGGCAATGTATGAAGTATACTATTTAAATGGTTCAGATGTGAGAGTCTTCAAAGTCATATTCTTACGTAACATGGCTGCTACCCAACACCAAGAGGTAGCAAATGGGAAGGAAAGAGCAATGTGAGCTGGGTGGTGGTGCACACACCTTTAATCTCAGCACTAGGGAGGCAAAGGCAGGAGGATTTCTATGAGTTCGAGGCCAGCCTGGTCTACAAGAACTAGTTCCAGGACAGGCTCCAAAGCTACAGAGACACCCTGTCTTGAAAAACCATAAAAAAGGGAGGGAGGGAGGGAGGGAGGGAGGGAAAAAGAAAGAGCAATATGAGACAGAAGGTTAGAATTGATGCAAATTAGGTATTTTTTAATAGCATGGAGACCGATCCTCAAGCCTTGTGCATAGTGCACAATAGCAATACACCAATACCCTCTCCTCACTTTCACTTTGAAACATTCTCATTGCATTGCTTAGTCTGGCCTTGAACTCACTCTGCAACCCATACAGTCCATGGACTTGTCACCCTGACTCAAATGCCTGATTAGCTGGAATAACAGGCCTGCACGACTTAGTCTGGTTATAGAAGGCTTTTAGCTCCCTACACTATATGTGCTCCTTTAATAGTCTTAAATTACCTAAACACTTCTAATATTTTCTTATGGAGAAGCAAGCAATTTTATGAGAGATATCTATAAGCAATGACCAATTTTAGACAACTATATATAATATTTAAAAAGAAAAGCATATACAGAAGTGGGGGCATAGTTCAGTTGGCAAAGTACTCGCTATACAAGCATGAAGGCTTAAGTTTGATTCCCAGAATCCACATAAAAAGTTAGGCTTTGTGGTACAAGCTTATAATCTGTGTGCATGGAAGTTGGAGGCAGGAAAATGCCTGAAGCTTTCTACCAAGCAAGCCTAGTCTACTTGGCAAGCACCAGATCCAGGAGAGCTTGACTTTTCCTCAGAAATGATGGATGGATGGATGGATGGATGGATGGATGGATGGATGGATGGATGG
>LOJH01047124.1:0-13272 GCA_001685095.1 Ellobius talpinus
CGGAAAGGAAGAAGTCAAACTTTCGTTATTTGCAGATGATATAATAGTGTACATGAGTGACCCCAAAAACTCTACCAAAAAACTCTTCTTTGAATTTTATCTTGTCATAGATGCCAATAAAGTTTCCATTCAAGATGAAATCTCAAATACAAAAAAACAACATAAAAAGACCTCAGTATAAAAGCTCAAAATTTAACAGCATACATATTCTTTTGGGGAAGCTAATCTAGAAACATAAGCTTTTAGAGCTTAGCCAGAGACACAAACATCCTCAAAAGGGAGACAAGGAAAAAGCAACATCCTTGTGACAAGGAGTCACTGCTTGACAGCAAAAGGATGCATGCAGAACAGCAGGAATTGGCAGTAGGCAATAGAGCTTCAGTTGATGGGATATAACTCACATTTCTATACAGCCCTCTGCTCATCTAAAACGTTTTCAACCAACATGGGCCCACACAGATGTGCACTGACACCCTGAATTTTCCAGGTGGCAGAAAGCAAATAAATTAGAAAGGCAAGATAACAGGACATACAATTAGACAAATAGGAAAGCAATTGCTGTCACTTGGGGAGGAAGAATCAATAACTTATGAGTATTCAGGACCAGATTCAAGGGAGACACAGTCTAATGAATTAATTCTGAAAACATTTCTTCCCTTCTGTATATCTAAACTTGGGGGAAAAATAAGTCTTTTACCAACCTCTTGAGTCAGTGTGTAGGGAGATCCAGGTGATTGAATTAAGTGAGGAGTTGCCTTTTTGCCTGGCTTTCTCCCAAGCCATGTATAGCAGCTGAAGCTTCAGCATGAAATAACCCAGGCTCCCTCCTAGCAAGTGGATCCTGCCGTTATCCCCAAACTTGCAGGAAGGTAAGGAACCATCTACTCTACCCTTTTAGATTTTAACTGGGGACTGTAGCAAAGGACAGTTAAGAGTAGAGAATGAAAGTTAAGCAAATTATGAGATATGAGAGCCTTCCAGAGGTAGTGAAAACCCAGAGAATTTGACAGATTTGAGTTGGTTTTGTTTGTTTAGTAGTGGTGGTTTTTAATGTGTGTGTGTGTGTGTGTGTGTGTGTGTGTGTGTGATGCTTGTACCTGTATGTGTCCGTGTCCATGTGTGTGTTTATAATTGTGTACATGTATGTATGTGTCCATGTGTGCATGTGCACCTGAGCATGAGCCTCTAAAGATGAGGACAAGTGTCCTTTTCTCCTATTATGAATCTTATTACCATGAGAGAGGACTTCCTACTGAAGCAGAAGCTCAGTTCAGCAAGGCTAGCAGACAAACCAACTTGTAGAACTCACTTATCCCTGCTACCAACTCACATGACAGAGGGGTCATAAGCATGCCTGGCCATGCCAGGGTTCTACAGGGTGCTAGGAATTCAAACTGAGGTCTTTATGCTGCAGAGTAAGTTCTCGTACCCTCTGAGCCATCTCTCTAGCTCCTAAATCTGAGACCTTTCATACTATTTTTAAAAGAAGCTGAAAGTCATGAGAGTACAGTAGGACAAAAGGAAAAAAGGCAAATTAAATAAACTAAGGGAAACCTATCAAGAAACCATGGCAGAATGGAAGCGAGCAAGCTAGAGGGAGCAAGCCAGAAAACACGCTCTTCCATGAACTCTGCTTCAGTTCCTGCATGCAGCTTCCTGCCTTGCACTCCCACCTTTATCTCCTTCAGGGGTGAACCTGGAGGTGTAAGACAAATCCATGCCTCATTGAACCACTTTTGCTCAGTGTTCTGTCACAGCAACAAAAAGCAAACTAAGACACTCCATGTATCAGAACAATCATTTTTGGGAAAATCTGAATAAGCCACTTTTTTCTAATAATCTGACAGTGGCAAAATGATATTGTCATCACCTAAAATACCACCTGTGCTAAATAGGAGGAGGGTTTGAGGTGTTACAATGTGAAATGAATCTTGAGTGCTCTCTGTGATGATCTCAGAAATATTCCCCTATTGATGTATTGATGATATCTAAGACAATGTGGTTATTTTACAAAGTTGAACTTAGTTTTTTTTCTGTCAAATGGTTGAGACAAGGAAGAAAGACTTATTTGAGCTTAGAATTTCAGAGGTTCTAGGCAAAGTTTTCTTGAAGCTATTGTTTCTGAGCCTTTGGTGAAACAGAGCATCATAGCAAAAAATCACTGGCCAAGCAAACTTGCTTGTTTCCCACAGCCAGAAAGCAGGAAATTACAAGTAGGGACCAGCAATTCAATAAACCCTTCAGAAACATACTCCTGTGACCTCATTTCTGCACCTTGTTCCTGCCTCCTTTGTCTATTACTTCTCCGTATTTGCTATCAAACTTTAAACTCATCAATGAGTTAGGTTATCAATGAAAGAAGAGTACCCATGATCTATTCAGTTCTCCAAATGTACTGAATATTCTTGCCTTAGAAACCAAGATTTCATCATATTAGCCTTTAGGGATTTCAACATATTAGCCTTTGGGGAAACTCTGCATATGGAAACCAGAACAAATTCAGTCCATATTATAGAATAAATTATTATGAAACTATACCTTGGATAGGTAGAGGAGGCCTTGCTCATCAAATATTAAAGCTGGGAAGAAAACACAGGTTGCTGAATTCAGCAGTTCATGACATGAATTGAGAAGAATTGCCTCTGGTGCTACTCGGGAGCAAGGAACCAAATTCATCCGGAGAATGCCTGTTTCCTTGATTTTCTTCCATCCACTTGTTTGTTCATGTTTCTTGTTGAACTTTAATCTCCATGGTTGGATTAAAAGAATTCTTTAGAAGAATATTGTAAGGTAAATACATTATATGTAAAAAATAGAAATAAGTTTCTAAGAGATTAGATAAGATTTTTTGAAGTTATGACACTATAATAACAAATGTAGTTGGAATCAGAATCAGTTTCTTCAGTTTCCATCAGCTGGACTTCTGTTTTCATATTTATATTCTGTGAAATCTCTAGGAATCCAGATTCTAATGCCATAGCAGGGCAAAAGGCTCTTTAGGGCAATAAAAGAGTCATGAAGAGGGTCCAAATCATTCCTGACACTTCTCTATTGCATGTGTCTTTCTCTGATCCTTTCTCCACCTGTTTGAGTTTACTGTGAATTATAAAGGTGCATGTGGGAGATTTTCTAATTTTTCTAGGTTATTAATGTAGATAATCTCCAAAAGCATTATAAAAATTTGGAAGCTAAATATGATTTATTGTTTTAGTCCTATGGACTGGAAGGGTTTGTTTTAAGACTCTCTGGCTTCAACCTAGTGGGTATCAGAAGAGAGTTCCCAGTTTGGACAGGAACAATTACTCCAGAGCATCCCAAATATCCACTGGGGGCAACATTGACCCTGGTGGTGAAGAACAAGTTTAGATAAAGTAGATTCAGATCTAAAGTAAGAGATTTTGCCATGATATGTTGACTTTTATATTTTGACATTTTTCTTACATTTTAAGAAATACAAAGTGTTTTAGAAATTCTGAGAAAAAATAATAGGAACTGATAGTTTTTTCTAGACACAAGAGACATGTATGTGAGTCTTTTCTGTCATGCATTTGTAAGGTCACAGAGAGAATTTATCAAAGAGGTACATTATACTGAACTAAAATATTCAGAATTTCTGTTGACTATCAAACCACAAGAGATGTAGCCAAATCATAGGTAGCCTATTTCATTGCTTTGTAGTAAACCTTGGCTCTTACACTTTTATCTCAGTCTGTATTCTGCAGCAGAAGGTGGAAATGCCATGGAGAATGGGTTGTTTGGCAGAGTTTGTTACTGCATGCTATGTAGATGCTGTCTTGAACAGTTCACTTTCAACCCAAATCCTAAGAAGTGTACATGACCTTCACATGCTGAAAATTAAAGGAAAGAGCTAATTGGGTTATCTGGTTACAATTGGTTGATTTTTACTTTATGCTGATTAATCAACTGCTATTTACAAAAGAGCACAACTCCTCTTATCCCCATATGGTTCTGGTTAGGGCATCAAACTCTCTGGCTGATGATGTCCTGAAACATGACTCCAGTTTTTCAGTCCAACTATTTTTATTATTCCTTTTGAAAATATTGTTCTGCAGGCATTAGCAAGGAGAATTCTATTGTGTTTGGATGTTTTCCCTTTAAAGATGATTCAAAGCAGATCCTATTGTGTGTATCTTGCTTGTTTAACAGTACTAGTACTAAGAAATGAGTCACAGAAGGTGAAAAAGCCAAAGATCCTAAAAGACTCATTCTTATGTATTTTTGAGACATATTCTGTTATACATAGGCTAACTTCTATGTAGTAGAAGATGATCTTGAACTTCTGATCCTTCGGCATCCACTTCCAAGATTCTAGAATTACATGCACACACTACCACCCTATTTTCCATGTTGCTATGTGTCAAAACCAGGGATTGATACACCTTGTCAGGCAAACACTCTACCACTTGAGGAATATCCAAGAACCTCATAATTTATTTTTAAAAACTATAACTTATATGTCTATGAGCCCTCACAAGTAAGTCCTCTTCCCAATCGAGATGAGAAGATCGTGTTTGATCCCTTCAAGCTGGACTTAGAGGCAATTGGGAGCTACCTGACATAGGCAACAAAAACCAAACAGGTTTCTGTAAGAGCAGTGAGTACTAACTGCTGATCCATGACTGAAGCCTTCACTCATGGCTTCTCTAAGCTCCTAGAGCTAACTTCCCTTGATGATTGTTTGTTTATCTGTATTATCCACCAACATTAGTCAGCAAAAATCATGTTTTGCTTATGTTTGCATTGGAATTCTGCAATTTGTAGTTGAAGGTGTTCTACAGGATATAGACAATATTTATCTTTCATGAAAGTTGTCAGAGAAGTAGGACATATGTAGATACTTTAAAAAGTCAGCAGTTAAAATACAGACTAGAAAGTCCTTGGAACTTCAAGCAGGAAAGACACACACATGAACAGAGAGTATATGTGTAATCATTCACACTTTTTCATATAATGATGGATTATGTGATTCAACATAACCACATAAAAACTATGTAATTTTTTTCAGTAAATGTGTAGAAATCATCAACCCAGAATGAGTAAAACCAAATTTAAAAAAATGACTTAAAGACTAGTTTAGAGAGGAGTGACATGGTCAAGATTTCACACACTGTATAAGAACTGAGACAGACACAGTATAAGGTTGGTTGTATTTAGTGTTGGTTCATCATTGATGTCACCTGCCCAACTTCATGATCCCCCTAAAATGACTTAGAAGATCAAAGGATCTTCATCCTTCTACTTAAGTTTTCTGTAGTGGTTAAAAAAATAACTCCAGCTTACTTGGCTGTGTAAGTAACAAAAAACAAGCAAAACCAGGCTAAGTGAAATGGCCCACCACCCAGCATCCAAATAAATGCACATGGAGGCTTATTCTTTTTTGTTTCTTTTTGTTTCTTAATTATTTTTTCATATTTTTATTTTAAAAATTTACTTTTCATTTTACATATCAACCCCAGTTCCTCCTCCCTCACTTTCTTCTGTCTCCCTCCCCCTTCCCATCCACCATCCTCAGAGGTGTTAAGGCCTTCCTTGGGGAGTCAACAAGGTCTGGCATACCAACTTGCCTTGCTATTGGATGTTCAACTCTTTAGTAGACCATTCAGGTATTTTAGGCAGGCAAAGAAACACAGCTTCACAGAGCTAAACAACTGCCACATAAATGAATGCAACAAATTTTTTCATTAATAAACAAATATTCCACAGCATAAATATAACAATCTTAAAATAATATTTCACAACAGTTCACTCGGCAAAGACATCTCCTGCCTAACCTAATGTCCTGAGATCAAAACCCAGGGAATGCATGGTGAAAGGAAGTAGCCAACTCCCACAATTTCTCCTGTGCCATCCATATACTAACAAGACATAACCAACCACACGAACACATACATACATGTGCACACACACACTGAGACTGACAGAGAGACAGAAAAAGACAGAGAGAAATATAATAAATCAATTAAATGTTAAAATAAAACACCTTTTATGACTGGTACATTCCTGAGCAGTTAGACCCCTGTCTACCTTCCAGGTCACTGGTTTCTGCATTGATTTTTACCTCATAGGTGGTTATCTGCCAAGGAAGGAGTTAATTACTCCAAGTTTCCATCATTTGAGGCCCTGTATCCAGGTGAAAAGTTAAATCTCTTCCTTAAATTACTCTATTAACTATTATAGGTACATATTTCAAGAAATATTTGCATCTAAGGAGACTTACTTAAGCACTATTTGTGGGCAGCATCTGCTGGTGGTTGCTGGGCAGCATGAACTGACTAACACACATCTTGATAAGTGGTTAAGTGAGCTCCTCAAAGGAAAAGAAGTCATGTAATCAGGACCAAATATTATTTTTCTGTTTTCACTATTATTATCATTATATCTGATAAGTCACCTTGAATGGAAATTGAAGTGATTAGGTGATATAAATTGAGTGTTAATACTAAATATTAAAGAGCAAATATTCTTATGACCACCACTAAGTTAGGATGACATTCAAGAGGAATTCTGTATCCTTGTGAGAAATGGCTTGAGTCTGAAATGTCTTTCACTGACTTTTCTTTTATATGCTTGGTCTCCAAGTTGTGATGGTATTCCTAAAATTTTGATTTTTAATTTATTTTATATTTACTTTATTATTAGTTTATTTGATTATATTAATGTGTATGTCCCCAAAGATTAGAAGAAAGCATTGGGTCTTCTGGAACAGAAGTTACAGGCAGTTTTGATCCACTTAATGTGAGTAATGGTAACTAAACTCCAGTCTTCTGTAAGAACAGGGAGTGTTCTTAACCACTGTGCAAACTTCCCAGTTCCAAATGTAATATTTTATGTATGCTTAAATAGGTAATATGATATAAATATATAATAATAACATATCCAGCCACCCAATTCCATCCCCTTCGCCAATGTAATACATACTCTCCCCTCAGGTCTAGTTCTCTTTTGAGTTCCAAATTCTTCTAACTTGTGTATTTATTTTGTTGGGGAGAAGGGTGCACATGGCACAGCATATACTTGGAAGGCAGAAAACAACTTGCAGAAATCAGTTTTCTCCTTCTACCTCGTGGTTTCCCAGTGCTGAACTCAAGTCTTCAGAAATGTCAGCAAGCACTTTTGTCCATTGAGTCATCCTCAATAGCCCTTATTGTGTTCTTATGTAGAGCTTTAGAAGATGAGCCTTGACTTGCAGAAGTACTAGACCACCAGAGGCAGGCCCTTGACAGCTGTTAGCTAGCCACACTTACAATCTGTGCATCCCAGTCCCCTTTAAGCAAACAAGTTGCCAACAAGGGTTCCTAATTCTGCCACCACAGAGGCTCTTCTGATGCCAAGTCTTCTTGCCACAAATCACTAAAATCCCATGAAATCTCCAAATAGCCTGCCCTCTCCTAAGTTTTTTTCTGTCAGATATTTTGCCATGCCAACAATAGAAACTGTTTTAGTGGAATTCATTAAGGTCTCTGTGTTCATAAATTTGTCCACTATTTGCAGAATATTTGTTATATGCAAGGTATCTCATTAAGCAAACATTAATTTCATTACTTCTTTATTTATTACTTACTCTTAACACAGTAGGGTTAATATGATTATCTCCTGAGACCACAGATGCTGTTTGGCAAATAAGTAACCAATCTAGCTTTAAATAGTGTATTTTGTACTGAAATGTAATATTTCAGTAATAGAAATGGAAGAATAAAACCATATTCTTTTTGTGTCCATATATCACAGTTCAGGCCTCTTAATTTTAACTGGTCTTCCTATTATAGCCCTAGTTGGCCTGGAACTCACTACTGAGACCAGCCTCCACTGTCACTGCTTCTACCTTTTTTCTCTGCCTGGGAAGGGTTGGGATTGAAGGCATCTACTGCATGCCTGTCCTTGACATAGTGAGTAATGGCAAGCCCTTTATTCCATCAATGTTTTGATTTAAACAATGAATGACATGAATGCCTTTACATTGCTTTCGACACACACACAGAGAGAGATATTTTTAATTGATAAATCATTTTAAACACACATGTTCATAAAATTCTGTGTGATATTCTATGTATTTTCTCTTATGTGTATTTGTGTGTGCCTGAGTGTATTTGTATGGACATATGTGCAGTGCCAGTGAAGGTCAAAAGAGGGCATTGGTTCACCCAGAACTGGAGTAACAAGGAGTTGTGAGCTCTCATGTGAATATGGAGAACTGAACCCAGGTCTTGTGCAAGAGCAGTACATACTCTTAACCACTGATCCATCTATCCAGTCACAGGTATGAAACTTTACACATGCCTATATTGTATAATCATATCAAATCATCCTTCTAATACCTTCATTCCCCTTGCAGTAGGCATTGCCTTTGGGTCTATACCTCTTTCAGTTTCTATATAGGATGGCGAAGACACTTTTGGTACCTGGCATACTTTGCTTGATGTAATTTCCTACATGATCATCATTTTCTTCTGCATCTTACATTACTACATAACTTTTTATACCTAGATAACACTTCCATGGGTATGTATATTAAATCATGTGCTGGTGTGCTGAAAGTTCACCTAGGCTGACTCTTAGCAACTATGAAGAGCACCATAATAAGCACAGCTGTCTGGGGCTTTGCTTTGTATGCTCTTTTCATTTCCTTTGGAAATACAGCCAGGAAACAGACAGCCAGTTTATCATGTTGTAATTCTAGTTTCAGTTCTTAGGAGAAGCTTTACATAGTTTTTCACGGTGGCCTGGTGTTATATTTCCACCAGTTACATTGTGAGGGTTTGTTGTTGTTGTTGTTGTTTATACGTTTCTATTGTCTAACCTGAGGATTTGTGTTTTGGATTTGTCTGTTCAGTTTTCCTTTGTGTTTTTTTCTCCTTTGATAATAACCATTCTAACTACCATAAAATAATCCATCATTTAGTTTTGATTTTCACTTCCCTCTTAAGTAGTGGTATTGAGGAGACTGTTTCATTATTTTTTGGTCACATATTGGTTCTTTTGAGGTTTTTGTTTTTGATTTTGTAGGCAGACTTTTCTGTCCCACCAGCAAGTTTCCAAACAACCATACTGAGACTTATTATTAATGATAAATGCTTGGCAAATAGCTCAGGCTTGTTACTAGCTAACTCTGACATTTTATGTTAACCCACATGTCTTAGCTATGCTCTGACACATGGCTTGGTACCTTTTCTCAGTATGGCAATTTCATCTCTTTCTTTCTGCATCTCCTTGCAGTGATTTGATTCCACTGGTCTTCACCCCAGCAGTCTCTCTACCCCCAAAACCCTGTCTAGATATTGGCCAGTCAGTTCTTTATTAACAATAACAATACTGTAAATATATTTACAGTATACAGAAGATTATTCCACAGCATTTCCCCCTTTTGTCTAATTAAAAAAGAAGATTTTAACTTTAACATAGTAAAATTACATACAACAAAAACATGTATCAAGTAAAAATTATAGTTACAATATCCAGTCCATCTTTATTCATCAAATTTAGACCAAATAATTTAATACTTATTTTATCTTTGTGACTCTAAGGTTTTATGCCTAATTTATCTTTTATCATAACTAAGAAAAACTTTAAGTCTAATTATTTAGTCTTTAACTCCATCAAAGATCCCAGAAGGGTGTAATATTGCTTAATGGCAAGGACATCTGGTTGCCTGGATAGTCACCCAAAGTTCTTTTTTTTAATTATAACCTGGTTGGCCTATTTGCTCACCTTCCTATTAACTCTTACATCCTACATTAAGCCATAATTCTTGCCTGTGTTAGCCACATGCCTTAATACCTTTTATCAGCAAGGCATTCTCATCTTGCTTCCTCTGCATCTGGGTTATGACTCCAGGTTGAGTCTTTCCTATTCACAGAATTCTCCTGTTCCCATTGCCCTGCCTATACTTAGACTGGCTACAGGCCAGTCAGCATTTTATTAAAGCAGTATAAATGACAAATCTTTACAGGTTAACAAGATCATTGTCCCACAGCAGAAACTATTTCTACAAAATTCATCCAGTTTGTTTTCCCTTCAGTCCTATGGTCCTGCATCCCTCTCTTCAATTATAATGTTCTCTTCCTTATTATTTAAGATATTTCTTTGATAGCAGTATTTCTATTACTATAAACCTGTCTCAACATTTTTATTCCTATATTAATTCTGTCTTTAAGTTTGCAGAATTTTCCATTTTCTTGAGAAATCTGCAGAAATTACATAAAATTAATATATAAAATGTGATAAATTTGTACATAATAATACTCAGATGCTGCTAACACCACAATCACATACAGAATCAGCATGTCTGTCACATTTGTTGCTCTCCCTCTGCCAACATTTCCTTATGCACATTATCTCTTTGGTTTTGGTTTGGTTTGGTTTGGTTTGGTAAAGTAGAATGAAGTCTTCCCCCTGACAAATTTGTAAGTTCACTATTCCTTTTGATCTCAAAGCACTAGATGGTACAGCAGGTGTCTGCAACCAAAGGCCTTCTGTGTAGCATGATTAATAAAAACTCAGAGTCAGAAATTAAGGTTCAGCTTGAAGGTCAGAAAAGCAAAATGACCAGCCACTGGATCTTACTGCCACCTCAGTCCTAAATGGCAGTCCTGCCTCCAGGAACTGTCTCTTTTGTGTTATATTTCTCTCTATGGCTGGGATTAAAGGCATGCACCACTACTGCCTGGTTTTTATGGCAAACTAGCATGGCTACTGGGATTATGGTGTGTGTCTGGTCTGTAAGGCTGACCAGTGGGGCTATTTTACCCTTTGGTCTTCAGGCAAGCTTTATTTATTAAAATATAAATGAAATATCACTACTTCTATAATATTGGAACAACCCTCTTTGACCTACAGGCCTAGCATATCTGATAGACATTTCTGTGAAGCAGGAATTTTGAAGGACTATACTTGTCTTGAAAAGTTCAGTTGCTTTCTTTTGTGTCTGCTTGCCCAATTTGGATAGTATACTGTCACCAGTTGAGACAAGGAAAGTTTTTAGCACAGTGACTAACTTTTGCCACAAGAAAGTAAGCTCCATATAGAGTTTCTTTGATGCTGATAATCTTTTCTGAAGTAGGTTGGTGTTGCTAGGAGCATTCATTTCTCAGTTTTATATAAAAAAACTTTGCATTATTAAAACATCTTAAAGGTCATACTCTATAGATCTCTGAAGTATTTGAAGACTGCCTGTCTATCTAAAATGTATCCCTATTTGTTCTTGAAAACATACCTAGCATGACTACAAGTTTGATTTTAATAGATGCTTAAATACTAATCTGGATTTCTTTATTATACATTGCATTTTTAAATGAGCTGCATAAGCACAATACCCCAAATAAGAGTAGAAACATACATGCAATATAACAAGATTGAATTTGTACCAATAAACCAAAATCCATATCAGTGTAAAATATTTTGAGATTAAAAGTTGTTTTTTGAATTAAATTTGATCTAGTAACCTACCCCTTTATTTCATCATTTCTATACTGTATCCCCTATTGTCCTTCAGAAAGAGATCTTTGAATTTAACTCTTTCCTTTAGCTCTTTTTTCTGATTATGACCAATAACAAATTTTAACCCAACTGACCCCAACCAATGACAAGCATCTATAATCCACTGAATAACCAAAACCTTCCCATACCCCATCTCTTGCAAATTTGGGTATTGTTCTCAAGACTACTTACTGGTGCTTGTGGGTACTGATATCTTTGGGAGAACCTTGAGAAAATAAGGATAATTGTTAAGTCTTGAATGGAGTAGTTTATGAGTTTGGACCACCTCGGCCAACAGTCTTGAAGCTGTTCTAAATGCAGAACTCTGAGACTATTACAGAGATGTTTGGAGATGCTTGATCACATGCACCACCTATTTTTATTTTCATTCATGTTTTCTTGTTCCAAATACACATAAACTTTTAAAGGTAGCATACATATCTACCTTAATACAAGCATAGACTGTGTATTGTACACAAGTTAGCAAAGAGAATTTTTGTTTTATGTTTGAGCAGGTAAAATATATGTTTTTCAGTTTTCCAGGTTTATTTCTTTATGTCTGTAGCTAGGATTTTCAGGGGATCTTTTCTGATCGAACCTGGTCCACATCAACATGGAATGAATCCACAGCCTCTCATTTCTTGTGGAAATAGAAGCATAACCACTTCCCCAAAGCAACCTATCTCATGACTTCCATTTTGAAGTCAAGACATTTATAAAATATACAGATTGTTTTAATCCAGGAGTTTCCATAATCCAATATGTCATCCTTTCATCAGCAATCAGAAAATTTAAAGACAACACAGTAACATACAGAGCTGTACTTCCCATATATTTTCTATCTTTGTGTGCCTTTTTCCTTTATATTATTTTATTCTTTCTTTAAATACTTTATTTTATTATTTTAAACTGTTTTTTCTATGATTGTATGGACCATTTCTCTTTTCTTTCCCAAGCCTCTGTACAATTTTAAATATACTGTAACTTATTTAGAGGTTTGTTCCATCTGGATCTGTCTTTACTGTATATCTGTAATCTTTCCTGTCTTCATGAGCAAAATTTGAACCCATTATGTGACTTAGTGTGATAGTGAGGCTCACTCTGGCAAAACTTGCTAAAAGACATCTCTGTACTGTGGTTGGCAAGAGAGACATGAGAGTAGAAATCTGCATTTGACTCTTTTGTGTGTTTAGAATCCTTTTGAAGTTTTCTCAGGTTTTGTGTAGATATGGGTGTCCCATGATTGGTGCCAAATGTAGGCAGAATTTTCTGTTTCTCCAGCTAGTTCCCAAATAACCACACTGAGAATTATTATTAATTATAAATGCTCAGTCAATAGCTCAGGCTTGTACTAGCTAACTTTTATATTTTAAATTAACCTAAATTTTTATCTATGCTCTGCCACAATTCTTGGTACCTTTTTTCAGTATGACAAGTTAATCTCTTTATCTCCACATTGCCTCATGATTCTTTGGCTCTACCCTTCTTCCCAGTGCTCTCTCTGCCCCCAAAATCCTGCCTAAATATTAAACAATCATTTGTTTATTAATAATGAGAGTAATACATATTTAGAGTATACAAAGAAATTATTTTGTAACATTTTTTAATTCAGATATATGTGTTCATTTTAAAAGTGTTACATTCATTTCTGTGTAGCTAGATTTTAAGTTCTTTAAATAGTTTGGATATTTAACTCACTATCAGATGAATTCCTTGATATATGGGTTGTACATAGTTCTACTTTTCAAATTTTGTTTTGCCAGAAAATCATTATATATA
>LOJH01047126.1:0-13271 GCA_001685095.1 Ellobius talpinus
ATAAATATACAATTCTATTCCATACTATGTGTCTGCCCACATGTCTCCCATCCACGCGCCGCTGCTGTCGCCGCTGGGACCTGCCACCGCCGCTGCGGACTCACTGTGCTGCCTGCACCAGCCCGCCCCGCTGCAGGGCTCACGGCTGCTCAGACATTTTTTAAAAAATCATAAAACAAACCATCTGAAAACACCTTGAGAGTGAATGGAGTCGGGCAGGGCCCAAGGAGCAAGCAGAAAACTCACAGAGGTCAGCTGGAAACAGTGCTTCTTCCGGGAAGTATTTATTGGTACCTCTAGTGTACCAGGCGTTGGGCTCTGTGATGGAGATAAATATGAATATTGAATAACTCCTGCCTCCAAATGTCCAGAGAAAGGCAGAGAGAAAGCAATAGGTATAATACTGTTTAAGAAATGCTAGGATGGTTATGTGCATGGCTCTCAGCCAGTTTACAGAAGGAGATGGGAACCAGGTCTAGGAATTACAGAATGAGGTCTCTTCAACGAGATGACCTCTGGGAGATTTTAGGGAACTTATTAATTAGCCAGGTAACCATGGATGAAAACACATTGTCTCTGGGACCATGTCTGAAAGCTTTGGAGCAGAAGGAACAAGAGGACCGGGAGAAGTTGGGTGTAGTGGCACACCGCTTTAATCTAAGCACTGGAGAAGCAGAGGCAGGAGGATTTTATATAGAAAGAATTGCAGGACATCCAGAATTAGGTACCGGGTCTCCAAAAAAATGCAGAGAGGGCGAAAAATATAGGCAAGCAGCAACACTGTTACAATGCAGGCAGGAGGGAAGATGCTCTAAAGAGAGAAACTTATTCTCCTCCCTATCCTGTCAGACTCTTGAGACAACAGACTCCCCAGAAACTGGGATTTTCCATGTATCATGCTGGGAAAAGGAAAGTGCTGAATGCTGGTGCCTACCAGAGGATGAATTTGTCTCCCAAGAAAAGATTTCACACAGTTTGTCAATTATACCACATTACAATTACTAAAATGATTTAACTTGGCTTATATTTCTCAGAGACACCTGGATACTCAAATATTATTAGTTTATCATTACTCATCTTTCCTTTGTGTCTTTTTAGCAATTCCATCCACTCATCTTGGTTTCAGGTATCTATATGAAATTTAAATTCATGCCATAAAGTCAAGTGTGGTGGCATAGACCTGTAATCCCAGCACTTCAGAGGCAGAAGCAGGCAAATCTCTGAGTTTGAGGCCAGCTTGATCTACATAATGAGTTCCAGGACAGCCAGGACTGTGTAGAGAGATCCTATCTTGAGAAAACAAAACACAAAACTTCATACCAAGATGGTTCAATCATCTAGAATGTGTAACATCACCTCAAACTATAAAGAATGTGCCTTAAATGAAGTATTTTTCAATGTGGCTTCAGATTAGTCAAAGGAAGCCTAATAAGCAGAATATTCAAAATAATTACCTTTATACCAAGGTGACCAGTTGGTCCTTAACAAGATAAGCACTCTCAAAAAAATGATGTGTTAACAGATCTTGAGTCATGACCTTCACCTGTATGTGTTACCAACATGTCTTAGCACAGAAGAAACATCTGGTAATGATACATGTTGGCTGATGGACAGACAGTTCACAAAAGTAGGCAAGCATAGAAAAGGTAGCAAAAGTTACTAGATAACCACCCAAACTCATATTGAAATAAGACATCAATATTTATTAATGGCATTAGCAAAACTACTGAAGTTAAGACATTGTCTCCTGGGGCTGGAGAGATGGCTCAGTGGTTAGGAGCACTGGCTGCTCTTCCAGAAGATCTGAGTACAATATGCAATACTTACATGAAGCAGCTGACAAGAACCTGTAAATCCAACTCCAGGGAGATCTGACTCCTCTGGTTTCTGGGGACACCTGCACTCATGTACATAGACATAAATACATAGTTTAAAATAATAAAAATTAAAATTAAAAAATTCACTTTCAAGTGGGAAGCCAAGTGACCATATCACAAGCCATTCATGCCTGTCAGTAAGATTAAATAATCTAAAAAGAACTCTGAACTAAGCCTTAAAATGTCTGTGCTTATGCTCAGCATAAGGCAGTGGGACTGAGACATCAACCCAGCCACAAAACCTTCGACTTACGGTCTGTCCTGCCTGCAAGATGCACTGAAGTGAAGGGGTCACAGAACTTGTGGGAGTGGCCAACCCAAGACTGGTCCAACTTAACACCCTTGTCATGAGAGGGAGCCCCTGCCTGACACCCGGAGAGCCAGGAACTGCAGGCTGGATAAGCCAGAGACTTAGGATAGAACCAAGCATGACTGACAAAAAAATCAATTAAATGATTCCTAAGGATGTTGTGCTATATTCATAGACCAGAGCCTCATGCAATCATCTTCTGAGAGGCTTCATCCAGCAACTGATGGGAGCAGATGAAGAGCCCCACACCTGAGCATTAGGTGGAGCTCAGGGAATTCTGCAAAAGAGGGGAAGGAAGGAGCCAGAGAGGCCAAGGGCACCACAAGAAAACCCACAGAATCAACTAACCTGGATGCATAGAGGCTCACAGAGACTGGAGTGAAAAATCAGGAAGCCTGTATGGGTCTGACCTAGGTCCTCTGCATATATGTTATGGTTGTGCAGTTTGGTTTTCTTGTGGGACTACTAACAGTGGGAGCAGGGGCTGTCTCTGACTCTTTTGCCTGCTTTTGGGACCCTTTTTCTCCTACTGGGTTGTCTCGTCCAGCCTTGATATGAGTGTAATTGCCTAGTCTTATTGTAACTTGTGATGTGCTCGGTTGATATCCCTGAGAGGACTGCTCTTTTCTGAAGGGAAATGGAGGAGGGAGCAGGGATGTTTAGTGGGGGAGGAAATGGAAAGAGAGGAGGGAAGGGAAACTCTGGTTGGGATGAAATATAAAAGTGAAGAATAAATAAATAATAATTGCAGTTTGAGAACAGTTAAGAAACTAAACTTTTAAACTGAACAGCTCTCTGACCTTTCAAAAAATTCCAAAAAGATTTAAAACCAAAAGAATCTTGAATAAAAATGTTTAGATGGGAAATGTGTGTGGCTTATGTTTCACTGTTATGAATTTTTCCTAAGGAAATTGTTTAAATGTGTGTAAATCTACGTTACAATGCCGGGGTTTGAAAAAGACTCCAGCTGTTGGTCAATGATGACCCACTAGCTCGCCTATGTTGTTTACCATCTTTCATCTAGAGAAGCTACACAAGAGAATTAGAGATAGCTTAATTCTTACACAAACTATCTGATATAGCCAATATATAGCCATTTTGTAGAAAATGAAATTGACATTGCTTACCTTTTCACAGACATGGAAACTGGAAGAATGAGGTTCTACTTTGCAATCTTTCTTACTCCAGGGCACTTATTCACATAGAACCTCTATTCTGGAGAACATTTCACATTAAAATTAACTTTCAATGACAGTGTAAAAATTTAATGAGTCAATATAACTTAGAAAATTGTATGTAATTGATCAAAACTGTGTAATGCCCACATATTGGGGGAAAAAAGGTTTCCATGATCTACGCCAGATACTAAAAGTGTTTGTTTCTGGGGTATTGCTTATGGAAATCATTATCTTCTACTTTATAAGTAAGCCATTTTCCCTAAAGAGAAAGCCAAAAATTTTGAGAGAGAAAAAAAATAAGGTAGAAATGAAAACTGGAAAGGACTAAGTGGAAATGGCCCTTGAGAGCAACCTTTCTCCTGTAGAGACAAACATTGATGGAGACATTCGGAGCGAGCTTTTGCTTGTCATGGTGCCCACAGAGTGCTGTCGTACTTAATTTGCTAGATCCCAAAGCCAAATATGTTTGTTTTCATGTCTGTGGCAACACCTATCAGCCCAGCATCACCACGCAGATGAATCAGGGTGGTTTGGTTGCTGTTGTTGTTGTTGTTTGATGTCCAACCCTAACTTGCACAGGTTGAGAGGGGGAGCCCAATGCCTGCCCCCTTCATTCCGTCTAACTACCGAGCGCTGCATGTCTTCTGGAGCTTATGACCCTTCTTAGTCTTCTCAGGTTAGAGATCCATGTGGATAACCTTAACAAAAGGGCCGAATCAAGTGGCTTCTACTCCTCAGTCTGAATCACTGCAGGCATGTCACATGGCAAGTACTGTACCCACTCCCCGACAGAAACCGAGCTAAAGCAATGTGGCCACGTGCTGAAGCCAAGTTCATACTGCCGCATTCAGATCATTTTTTATGATTGGTGTTTTCTTGGTTGCTTCAGAGACTTGACCTGAACATGCCAGCAGAGGATAATTGCCAGGTAGAGGTTTGAGGCTCTGTTGTTACCACATTGTTGTAGAAGCTTCTCTACTGCAGTCGTAAAGATAAGGCATTAATTAAGCTGTGGTAGAGAAAACATTTGCAGCCAGTTGGAGACTGAGCAAAATAAACTGGGGATTGAATTGATTTATTTTTCTTTTCTTTTTTTGCCATCTCTTCTGTGACTAGATCACACAGACACACTGAGCGCTGTGCCCAAACCATTCATTCTGATTTACACAAGATTTCTCTACAGATGGTAGAGCCATCAATTAAAGGTCTGTGACTGTGGCCTTATCAATTCACTACCCTTCCAGCTGCCAGTTGGCTACAAATGATCTCACTTCTCATCCAGCTTGTAGTACATAAATTGGGGTTACTTTTAACCTTCATTGCTGCTCCCACTCAGCCTTATTGTACGTATTTGATGCAAATGCAGTTAACTACATTTTTCTACATATTCATGAGATATTCAAGTTGGATGAGCTTTGTGAAATTGTAGGAAGAGAGAAGATGAAGAAAAACAGAATCAGCTTTTATTACTATAACACTATCCAAACAAGACAACAGAAATAAAATGGCAGTGATTAAAGCCTCCATGTCCTCGCAAAAACAGGAGAGACAGTTGGATATAGCATAACATCAGTTATGCAGGTCAATGTTCTACTGATAGAACAAGATGCAGAAATCCTTCAGATGAAGTCATTATAAATTCACCTCTCCAGATTCTTCCAAAATTATGATACACTCCTTGTTCTGAAAGCCATCCTTAGGTTCTCTGGACTCAGCAGACAAGAGTCTTTATATCTATGAAGTTATTATCTGCCTCATCAAAATCTATTATTTCCTGTCTCTTCAAAAACATGGAGCAGCACTTTTAAAGAGTCCACCACCTCTTGCTTCTTTGCTTGTGCTTGTTCTTAATTTTGCTGACTACAAATGTGGCAAAGACATTTGTCATCACTATTATTCACCCCGATTATTTTGCACCCACAAATGACTTTAAGATCAGATTTGAATGAATTGACTCCAGGTCATCAAAAAGAACAATCTTAGATTTGCAGCTAAATTGAATAGATGGTCTAGATACTACAGTGCATTCCCATTTCCGACTTGTGAAGTTTGCTGTCTTACTAACGTCTTCTGTCGATGTGGTTGGTACACATGTCACAGTTTATGAACCAATTTTATATTTCATGTTTCTTTACTCTTTAATCTAATGTTCCTTTTCTTTCTTTCTTTTTATTGATTTTTATTGAGCTCTACATTTTTCTCTGCTCCTCTCCCTGATGGTAAAGATATCGGGTGCTTAAAAGAAATCTCACACTGGCTCAGAACTGAGAGATAGACAGTTATTTATTTAGGGGGAAAACTTACAAAACCAGGATTCTCTGCTTGAATGGTGGATGGAGATGAGATCCAAAACAATCCGAACTAGCCAAGCGGGAACCAGGGGGAGGAGAGAAGGGGCCAGACATGCTTCTGCATCCAGATAAATAGTCTATGATGCCACACCCCAGTAGGCGGGTAGTTACTAGGTGTAAACCTTCCAGTAGCACCTCCCTGCCTCTCTCCTCCCATTCAACCCTCTCCCAAGGTCCCATGCTCCCAATTTACTCTGGAGCTCTTGTCTTTTTCTACTGCCCGTGTAGATGTTCAGGATACCTCATTAGATCTAATCATCACATCTGCTTATCCTCTTCTTGGCTATGACAGTTTCTCAACTTTGCACTGTCTTCAATGACTTTGATCATCTGGCCAAGCATTTTGCAGAACACCTGTCTATTGCACTTTATCTACTTTACTCAAGATTAGACTAAGGGTATGCATTTTGGGGAGGAAGATCACAGAGGCAACGGATCACCACATCACTTCAAGAGCATATACAATTAATATTCCTACCATTGTTGATATAGACCTTGATAACCTGGAAGTTGTAGAGCTTATTAAATTTTTTTCTGTAGTCTGTTTACATTATAGGTCCCATTTTATTTCCTTTATTTAAGTATAATTTGCATACAGTAAAATGAGTGTTCCCATCTTAAGTCTACATTTTGACAAGGATTGATGAACAATATGGTGATTCTTAAGTAAGACTGATTTTCACCAGTAATTCAAAAGACATTTAACATTTTTTGGTAGAGAGAAGAGGGAGTGCATACAAGCAACATCTATCTAGTAGGTAAATGTTCTGTAATACATGGGACAAGAAAGAATTACCTAACCATAATGCCAACTGTGCTTATTTTGAACAACTTCAACACACCAGCATTATCTCAAACATCTCTTACGTTTCTCTGCAATCCATTTCATCAGCATTTTCCCCCTAAGGCACACTATTCTGCAGTTTTGTTTTGTCTTGTTTTTTTTTAATTAGAGGTTAGTCTTTCTAGTTTTTAAAAATTATAAAAATGGAATAATACATTAGCCCTTCTTTTATCTCTGGTTCCTTTTACTCAGCAAGATGCTGAGATTCATTCATGTTATCCTACTTGAAGAAATGTGTTTCATTTGTTAACTATTAGTGTCTACTTTATTCCTGGGCAGCTGAATTGGTTCCATTTGGGGAAATTTAGAAATAAAATGAAAACCATGTAGAAGTGTTTAGGTAGACATGTGGTTTGAGTTTTCTTGGGTGACTATTTAGAAATGGAATTGCTGGGTCCTATGGTAAATATACATTTAACTCAATGAGTTTATAATTTTTAAATCAGAAAGTTGAAATAGTGGTAGTTTATCTTATTTGGGGTTATGTTTGTTCTTTTACTACTTCTACTTCTCAGCTAGGAAATAAGTTTTAAATTAAGTGAGAAAGTGATGCCAGAAACATCTTCCATCCCCAGGCAGAACTCCTTCGAATAGGTGATCAGACTTCATCAATTTTTCTCTGACTTACACTTTGCCAAGAAAAACTTGATGTCTCTTAAGATCAGAACCAGAAACAGCTGTATCTCTGGTTCTTTGGGTAATGTGTGTTTGATTTTTTTTGAGAAGATGTTTCTAGAAAATGGCCTGTGGTATTGGCAGTTGTGAGAACAGATCTAACTTCTGCTTGGAACTGCTATAAATTTTTTAAACAAACCAAACCCTAACATCACAATATGGCTATGTAAGGTACCTGCAAGCCAAATCCATTAGATGGGGAATGAAATATTTATGATGATCTGAATGAGACAACAACAAAAAGACCTTTTCATTTCCCTTAAAGTTGTACTACTCAAACTTGGAGTGTTGATATTCTTAAAAGATTGGAAGTTTAATCGTTGATTATATAAAGGATCACAATGGGCATCAAAGAAGAAAATAATGCAAAACTCCTAAGGGAAAAAACTAAAACCTTTTTAAGATAAACAGCCTATATTACTAATTGAGAGAAAACTTTAAAATTATTTATAATTCTTATTGCAAAATGATCATTTACCATAGAAGATAGGAAGTAATATTTCAAATGTTTTACAAATTCATTGACAAAACTTTAACGATGACATTAAACAGTTTAAACAGTGATAGCAAAGAACTGAGAGCAATGAAAGGACCAAAAATAAAGATTAAAAAAAACCCTAAACTCTAGTCTTGCTTCTGTCACAAACCAGTTGATAAAAAAATATGTTATGTCCAGGAACAGAGGCACACACCTTTAATCCCAGCACTCAGGAGGCAGAGGCAGTTCTATCTCTGTGAGTTTGATGCCAGCCTGGTCTACAGAATCTGGGCCACTTAGGGCTACATAATGAGTCTCTGTCTCAAAAACAAAATAAGAATCCAAACAAACTGTAGTATCAATAAAACAAATGCATATGTACGCAACACACATTGAATCCTATGAGTCCATTTCAGCTCAAAGCTTTTTATCAGTCACATTATCTACTTGTTGAAACATATGCACAAATAATGCATAACATTCATAGAAGCAACCTTTTCATCAGAACTGTTTTAATCCATTTTAAAGTGATCCTGGCAAGGAAGAGCATTAGATTAGACAGATACATGAAATTATATTCTTCTGTAGAGTTCAGTCCTCAACTTATAAAAATTTAATGCTAAAATATCTTTATTATTATTATTATTATTTTTAAGCTATAGTCTGATGAAGGTTTAGCAGACTCCTAACATCTTATTTCCAGGTCAATTTATCTTGCACCATTGTAAGATTAAGCGCTCATATGACACTTTCATGTTTATTAAGTGGTTAAGCATCATGCGCAAGCTAATTGTCACAGGAGACTTTTTAAAGTCAGCCTAGATTATTTATAAGGCTAGAAATTGCAATGGGAAACATTGTGTATGAATGGCATTAACTTTGTAAGAAATAATTGCCACCTCAAGCTGAAGCCATCAGGAGAGACTAAGGGCACAGATCTTGTCAGAGCAAGCTTCTGGCAGGCCACATTGGCTCTTATTCTAAGAGCTAAATAAAGGCATCGCTTTGGTCATTCTGCTTCATATAGTCAGGATTATCAATGTTGCCTCTTCTCATATAACAGTTCTCTTTTCATATCTGGGTCTTCAGGATTTGGAACATTTCTTCCCACACAAGAGCCCTTATTCAAGTGGCCATCTGAAGGTCATAAACTCATCTACTCTGTAGCTGGAGCAAAACACCTATGGGAAGAACCCTGCTGGTGTTAGCCTAGTAGTATGAGTCTCAGTATCTCCTTAGCTTGAAGATTTTCATAAATGTTCTAATTCATCTGGGAATAGATGGAAATCAGCATGGCCATCTGAAAATTATATTTCCTATAAAAATGGAACCTTGATTGTTTGCCTTAAGTGGTTAAAGTATTCACTTCAGAGGGCAGAGTGGCATTTTTCTCATTTTAACTTTCATGATTTCAAAATGAAACATACTGTCTATTCACATCAAATAAAGTCTAGATGTTATAGCTGCAAACACATGGGAATTTGCAATATAACCACAGTGTCTATAATTAACAACACTAACATAGTGATGTTAATCAAATGACCAAAAAATAAATAAATTGCCTTGCTACTGACATAAAGGTTTAAGCATTACATCATTGACTCAAACCAAAGGGCTTCTTTGTGACATAAAAATGATGTTTCTGATGCTACGGTCCACCTAGCCATGGTGTCACAACTCATTCATAAAACGCATGCTATCATAAGCTCATTTCGAAAAGGAAACTTCCACAATAAATAAGAGTTTATCCAGGCCTGGTGGCATATGCCTGTGATCCCAGAGTTCATGACATTGAGAAAAGATGATCAGAACTTCAAGAACAGCCTCCCACAAATAATGATACCCTGTCTCATAAAGAAACAAATAAAAATTTACACATTTTAGAGAAAAGTATCTTCTCCGTAACAAGAACAAATGCTTTTCTTAGAGAAAATGCTTTGAATTAATGAATATGAAAGCTCTTTTTTGTTGAAATAATAATATCTCTATCTCCATGAGAAAAGAATTGTTAGTGAAAAAAATTGATGCTTATCAAGAAAAAGCTAGAAATCCTACTAGGCATTACATCATAGGATTAAGCTGTGTCTGTCAAATTGGAAGCATATATCTACGGAAAAAAATTAGTTTGCTGAGGTAGGGATATGAGTGACCTAAAAAGACAAAACAGCCTTCTGGCTTCTGCAGGAAAGGTATGCATGGTAACTCTCCTCTCTCCACAGAGGGCTAGTCCTAGGCAGCTGTGTCCTGGGCTCCTCAAAGAGTCCTTGCCATCCTCAGCACTACTTTCAATGCTAATTATGACATCTTTTGTCTCCATTTTCCCAAGGTTCATCAGACGCCCCTTCTCTGCTGTTCTCTTTTGCAAAGCACTCGGCATAATTTACATGTTTTGGAAAGTGTCCACATCACTTTGGGCTTAAAAGTTTAAAACAACCTTCATCTCCCAGAATTCCATAATTAAAAGATCTCTATCATTTCCCCAATCTTTCTTCAAATAGGAACATGCAAGACAAATCTTGATAAGAGAAATGGTAGAATAAATCATTTATGTTGGCTGGGGATTGACTCTTGTACCCTGCCGCTCTTAAAAGAGCAAACACAGTGGCCTCCTAGGTCATTATCCCTGCAGCAGAATGGGAAACTATTCAACTACACTACTCCTCCCCAAAGGAATTCTGGATTATGCCAAGTTAGAACAGACTTTCTTGGAACTCAGGAATTGGCGTAAGTGGAAGGTCCATACCTCCAACACATGTGCCACCGCTGCAGTGTCACAGACCAGAAAGAATTCCCAGTGTCCTCCCCTGAAGTAGAGAAAGAATGTGAAATAAGAGAAAGCATTAACAAGGACATAGCTCCCACTCAGTCTCTACAGGGCCACTGCGTCTTGTCCTGCCAATTCTCATAGAGACCACCCTGAGTGTTTACGATCACAGAGAAGGAGAACAAGAATAAACATCAGCAGCTCATCAAATTTCTCTTTGCTTTTGCAGTCATCAAAGACAGAGCCCCTGACCCATCTATTTATTTTTCTTCCCCTTCCTACAAGTCTGAAAGAGCTCTACACCATCTGTCTTAGCTGCTCCTTCCTTTCTTCTGCCATGCCAGTGTCACTCAAAAACCACCCACCTCCCACACAAAGGTGAGGCATGTGGTACCAGAGCAGCCTGTGATATCGCTGGTGGAGGAGAAGGGAAATGGTGAGAGCATCAATGTCAGAAACATGAGGACTGTGGCAAAGTCAGAAAGCTACTGATGCTAGTATCCATGCCTCTGCTCTCCTTAGTAACAGAACTCAGTTTTTAGCCAGGCAGGTGGCCCCTGGAAAGAAGCAACTGCATCTCCAACCTCTCCAGCTAATAAATATGATCTGTTAATGTCAAAGGTAAAGTCTTTCCAAAGGCCTTCACGTTGTAAGTTGTGAGCAATTTGCAACTGAATGCTATACATAGAATTATTTGTGCAAAGGCTGTGATTACTGACTATAATGAAATAGACTCTGTTGGGAGCAACTGCTTAACACTCTTCAGTCTCTTTCTGCTCACCCACATGCTGGAAACTGAAACATAAATTCGATCTCTGAAATTCTGGCATTCAGCTAATACCATGAAGTGCTCTTCAGGTGGCATGCCGGGGCTGTGACAGCCGACTGTCTGAGCCCAGGGCGTGATGGAACACTATTGTGGCTCCATAGTGTTTTTGGACATCTTACTTTCACATTTCCTTTATCCAAGGGGAAGCAATGGTTCTATTTTGTTTAAGCCTTTTACCATTGCAGGATTTTCTGTTGGATTAATAGCAGAGGAAAGAATGTTACCAAAGACAGAATGGTACAAGTGAGGACTCCAAGGCCCAAGCATGTCTGTCAAACTCAATGCACATTTTAACATGATTGTTACAGCCTGGCCAAGGGGAAGAACATCACGAGAGAACAGAGAAACAGCAGAAGCCTTTTCACACAGGGTCATGGTGGCCTTTGAAACAATTTACAACTGAATAAATAGGAGACTGCAGAGTTTGAACAGAGGAATGGCATGCGGTGTTTGTTTTAAATACATCCATCTAGTTATAGGATATGGAAGGAATAGTGGTTAGGAAAGCATTGTAGTAAGGAAGTGTGACATGATAATGACCTGAGACAGCCTAACGCCAATGAGAGTGGCAAGAAATACTTGCTGTTTTTGAGAGCAGAGCCATATGATTTCCTTATGCAAGGAAGCACTTCCTGATACATGGGAACAAAAGAGAGAAATGAAAGATAGCTTCAGAATCTTGGGCTGGGCAAGTAGAAGATAGAGTTGCCAACAATTCCTCCTTCCCTATGACATCAAAAGCAGAACCCCACCAGGACCTCTGATTTCCACTTCTTTATGAGGAATATAGAAATGAACCTCATTTGGCAGACATACTCAAACACCTAGAAAGATTATTAGAGTTTTCTTCACTCTCTTCTCTCTATAACCTCAACACCACCCTATCAGGCCTTCTGATTTCTTCTTAATGTAGGAATGTCTCTCTTTTATCTATCAGTTGCTATCCTTCAGAGCCACCATTTTATTTAAGGTCACTGTGATCTTTTATATACATTATTATAAGAGCCTCGAAGCTAACAATAAATCTTCCTTGGGTTGAACCATTAACTCCCTTGTCTTATGAGTTACATTCAGATGCATGGCCCCCTCCGAGGGCCCACTATTGTCTCTTCTCTTTAGGTAAAGTCCAAAGTGCTTATTGTGGATTATTAAATGATTTTTTCTTAAGAGCTGAGGATGTGAGTTGGTGGGTAAAATGCTTGCCTAGGATACACCAAGCCTTCGGGTTGATTCCCAGCACCCCATAAACTCTGTACCATGACAAGTCTGTAATTTTAGTACTCAAGGGGTAGAGGCAGGAGAATTAGAAGTTCAAGGTCATCATGAGCTACTTAGCAAATTAGAGCCAACCTGGGCTATGTCAGAACTTATCTTAAAAGAAAACAAGAGCTTGGCTTAAAACAAAACAAGAGTTTGGCTCAGTTAGTAGTAACAGACCCAAAGCCCTGGTCTTAATCCTCAGCTTCTCATAAACTAGCATAACCCTAGCACCATATGAGATTCAATTATTTTGTTGTTTTAAAATAATTTCTGATTTTCAGAAAACTTAAAGTATCAAGGATTATTTTTTTAAAAAACTTCACCTGTATGTGTACCCCACATCCAGATATCATATTTTGCACCCCTTTCACTGTCTGAGTCATATATCCCTTGAGAGTGGATTGTAAACACAATTTCCCTTCATCATCAGAACAATAACATTGTGGAGGCAGGGCTCTAACCATACAATATAATCATTCAATAATCACACTTCATTCAGATTTTTCCTATTAAAAGTATGTCCTTTTGGTTGTGAGCTTAGCCTTTAACAGCTGCAGTTTGTATGTATTGTGTGAGAAAAGAATAATTAAAAAGTTTAAAAATAAATACAATTATGTCTTTATAGAAAAATATATATGTACACATGCATGCATAGATAGGTAGATAGGTGATAGATAGATAGATAGATAGATAGATAGATAGATA
>LOJH01047127.1:0-13271 GCA_001685095.1 Ellobius talpinus
TAGGACTGGAGAGGGAGGGGGAGTGGGGGGAGTGGGAGGGAAATGGGAGGAGGGTAGGAGGTGGAAATTTTTAATAAATAAATTTTAATAAAAAGAAATGAATCCCCTTTCTGTGTTGATCACTTTAAACATTTTTAAAAGGTGCTTTAAAAATCTTTCTACCCTCCTTTCTCCCCTACCATCCCACTACAGCCTACCTATCCCTGACAGCTCTACTTATCTTCCTTCCTGCATGCACACTTCCCCTTCTTATCTTGACACAAGTGTCAAATTTTAACTCCCATGATCATGATACAATTGTTTCCTATTCCACATACAAAGTCTTGTCATGAACAAAGTTCTTAGAGGAAAGGGAAGAGGCACAGGTAAGAGTTTCAATTATATGGTGGAATCAGTGTAGGAAAGGAAAGAGGCACAGGCAGGTGCATTCAGTTATATGGTGGAATTAAGTAGAGCCATGAATATGTACATGGACTTATCTTTGTTACAACCACATGCAGGAAAAACTCAAGTTTTGCAAACTAATGGCCAGATCCCTCTCAATATCACTCAAGTGCTTATCTATGGTCTATCTAATTTTTCAGTTAACTGCCAGTCAAAATAATCAACTTCCAACAAACAGTGTAGACAGTCATGGGGATCCATGGTCTTCTGTTCTCTTCACACATAGGTCATATTTATCCCTCAGGTCCAGAGCTCTGAAAAATTAATCCATCAGTATCTCCACTTTCTTAGAGTTGGCCATCAGCCTATGCTTATTTGTAGACATACTTTTTATCTAATGTCAACAGAACATCATTGTTGTCCTTCAATTTTTATCTTTTCAAATAATAGCTTGTTAATATAAAATGTATTTTTTAACCTCCTCACCTTCTAGGGTCTAAGTCATCCAAAGAGCCCTACTTTAACTGTAATCAAAAAGGGTGACTGAAACCCATAATGTTTTAAATAAACGTGACCTTTTTCACATGTGTTCCATTGTCCTTTTTTCCTTTTATTGTTCTGTTGTTCACTAGTTTCTTTCTTCACAAAAAAGGTAATGTCTATATTCTTGCAATATTATATGCTTCTATGTGTGTCTGTGACTGTCTTGTCTATCTGCTGTCTGCATGCTATGCATATATATGAGGTCAGATGACAACTTTCAGGAGTTGGTCCTCTCCTTCTACCTTGTGGATCCTGGGAATCAAACCCAGGTTATCAGACTTGATGACAAGTGCCTTTATGCTCTAACCCATCTCACTAATCTCACAATGTTTTCTCTACCACAAATATTTACATATTTTGAAAGGATAGGACTATAAGAACACAAGATTATAAAGCACTCATAGGTCCTTCATCACAAGCACCCAATCTACTCTCCTCATTCTCCTATCCCTGATTCTCTTACCATCCTGTTGCCAGTCAACTTCTCTGCATTAATATTTTTATGTTCTCCTCACTGTCCAGAATTCATCTTTTCTCATGTTTCCCACCAAAAAAAATTAAGGTTATTTTCAAAAGTGCTTGGATTTGTCTATGCACTATTTCCTTTAACATGCCTTCCTAATATTTCTCCCAAGAAGCTTTCTCAACATCTTCACCTCCTCAATAATTTATTCATCAACAGATCATGTATTTTTCTGCCTTAAAATTCCTCATTCCTTATAGACTGTGTGATGCCTTTTGGTAGAGTCCATGATAGAAATCCGATAAACAAGAATGTAAATTGTTACTTTCACACTCAAGAACTTTCCAGTATAGTTAAGATAAAACAAACAATTAAGTTACAGTCCAGATGAAGACAATACATTTCTATTTAATTGGCTTCAATTATAGGTATACACATTCTTACTGCTAATATCAAGACTATGTCACATACAATAAATACAAGTCACCAAAAATTGATTAAGTTGAGGAGTGGTCAAATTACATAAGAAGAACAAGAAAGTTATAAGGGAAGAGAAAGTAGGAAATTTAAGAACAAGCTTAATGAAAAAAAAAAGCAGACCAGTCAAAAGGAACTGCATTGGTTCATGGTATTTGGGTAGCATAGTTTTGGAGGCTACTCTTGTCAAAAATAAAGATGAACTGAGATAGGTGTCACAGCTTCCTGTGAGCCACTGGGCACTGAATGACATGTTTTACATGATTTAGTTCAACTAACACAGAGAACAAAACTTTGAGGGAGATCAAATATAACATGACCTTCTCAGCAGTAACTGGGAAATCTAGGTTTGAAACCCAAGAATATTCCAAAATGCATCATATCTATATTCAATTTAACATGAAATCCAAGCCAGGGGTGCTGGATACTTTCATGCTAACAACAATTTGTTTCAACAAATCAGAGTTATCTAGAAGGAGGAATATCACTTGAGAAAATGCCTCCATAAGAGTCAGATGTAGGGCATTTTCTTAATTAGTGATTGATATGAAAGAGCCCAGCTTATTGTGGGTGGGGCCATTCCTGGGCTGGGAGTCCTAGGTTCAATAAGAAAGCAATTACTTGCATGGGGAGCATGTCAGTAAGCAGTACCCCTTCATGGCCTCTGCATCAGCTACTGCCTCTGGGTTCCTGGCCTGTTTGAGGTCCTATCCTGACTTTCTTTGATATGGAGTATAAACCAAATAAACCCTTTCCTCCCCAACTTGTTATTTGGTCATGTTGTTTTGTCACAGCAATAGAAACCCAAACACTAGGAGTATGCCTGGGATTAACAACAACAACAACAAAGAGCAGCAACAATTACTTATTTGCAAAAAGATAAAAGTCTGAAAGAAATTTATATAATTCTAAGGTTTTTCTCATGGTAACGTACAAATTAATTTCATGGTCAGCTATATATACATGGTATATAAGATGAGTTCACCTTAGAAATAATTTAGTAGAACACCTTAATTTTTACATAACTGAATATTGAAGCCAAGTACCTGATTTATACTCTGTCTGTGAGGAGAAAATTTGAGAACAAGTAAAATATAAAAGTTTTGTCCCCAAAAGACTTTCTAAATCTGTGGGTACTGGCCTCTAACAATCAATTTCTTAGAGTTGAAAATCATGAGGTAAATACCATTTAATCCTATCACTAAGCACCCTCCTGCCAAGGACTTGTGTTGTTTTTGGCCAACAGGGTCTCCAGTACCAAGCAGAATTCTGGGTGTTGTAACTAGCACAGTGCATATATTTTTTTACAAATTGTTTACTCAAAGAACATTGGTTTTAATGAAGGAATGAGTAGGTCTATATATATGTACAAGCATGTCTGTGATATGAGTATAAATACATAATAAGTGCATAGGCCATATTTGCTGTATTACTTAATTCATTTTCATTTGCCATTTGAATCACATAATTTTCTCCTTGAAACTTTCAAGTGGCGTTATAAATGTGTATGTCACAATGCTGTTGGTTTCAAAGGCCTTCAGAAAGAATCAAGGGTTTAGTATATACCACAGAAGTCTATTTATAAGGTACCCTTTAGTTAGAATCACTATGAAAAGTTTTCAGGTCTATTAAGAAGTGATTCAAAATACTTTATTAAAGTATTAATATGAATACTACATCTTTATCTTTGTTTTTAGGAGTGGGGAAAACACAAGCAATGTTTCATTTCTAAAACCAAGTTCCTATGAAGCAGAGCAGAAGGACTACTTATTACAGAATTTCCCAGCCAAATTCCCAAAGGGCCCCCAACAGGCTTTCTCAATTTGTGTGTACTGTCCTCTAACAATCTATTTCTTTCCAGACTCTTCTTGGAAACCAAAGATTTATGTCATTCTCTTCATATTTGAAAAGGAAATTGGTAGTGGTTAAAGAAAAAATAAAAATTGAAAGATTATTTTTATCGAAGAATCCATGCTGTCTGGACAAATAAGTCATTAATATGCCCTGGGCTGGAGGCTCCACCAGTGACTCTGTCTCTGTGGGACTGCTGTCACTGTTCGGACGGACAGAAATCCAGTTCACATGAGGTATTTGTGAAGAAGAGTTGTGCTTGGACATGCGCTTAAAAAAGAAAATATTGTCAGATAGTAATTGGGGAATCAGACCCTCCTCTTTCCAAATAATTTATAAATCTCCAGCTCAAATTCTAGAGTTAAGGAAAAGTCAAACAGACTGAAAACAGTTCTCTAAAATGTGAATACTCACTTAGTAACCTGAAATGGTTTCTGTTCTGTGAATTCATTCAAACAAGCAGGTATTGCAGAATTTCATGGATAGCTTATCAAACAGAACAAAACTGAATAAAAAGGCTTTCCTAGGGGAACTCTCTGGTCATTTTTCAATAAAAACATGTGAGTATATTGCTATATGCTCATCTTCACAGGAAGTTACCCAGCTTAATAAGCAGAGACCAGCAAGTTAATATTAAAATTCACTTTGGTTCCAGTGGCAACTAAGCTGATCCAACTAGGAGCTATTCCATAAAACCCTTATTGTCATATTCGTCATCAGCACTCTCAACAGAGACTACTGCCAGCACTAAGAAACCAGCCCTCAGTTCACCTCAGGAAATATGCTGCACAGATAGCCAGCCCAATTACAATACAGTAGTGAGGTGGCCCTATTTATCTTATCAGAATGACACTCTGTTAATTTTTCAATTCTCCTTATTGATGCCCTGTTTCATGTATAGGTCTATTAGATTCTACTTCCTCTACTGTCCTCCCAGGACTTGGTGCTTTCCAACTACAGTAAGTTGTTTTGACAACTTGTCTAGCTATACAATACTCTTTCTTTCCCTCTGCAGCCTTTCCAGCTTCAAATGAGTACCTTCAAATATATCAGACTATCCAATCAAATTATACAACAGGGGGAAAAGCATTCTAAACACTGTCCTGTGCAAACCATAATCTTGCATGTGCCCATAGTTCTCTCTTTTCCTCTTTACCTTCATAGATAAATCCCATGTGCTATCTTGTCTTCTCCTATCTTAATACAGAATGACTGCCGTGACCACCCCCATCCAGCTATGCCATTCACCGCCAGCACCTCTGCTCTCCTCGTGTGCTTCAAGAAGAACTGATTAGCACTTTGCATAATTAACCTGATTAGCACTGTGCATAATCAAACTGATTAGCACTTTGCATAATTAAAAATAAATAATAATAATAACAATAATAAGCACTAAGTAATATCAAAAGCTGTTAGTCCCTCATCCCTTTGGTTAACTCCAAGATGAGTTCAATGCAGCACATCTTGCACCTCCACATTGAAATCTTTTCTGTAACTCAAAAGTCAAGAAAGCAAATTCAAATTCTTTCAGTCCACAGGCCCATTACAGTTTTTATATACACTCTCAGTTACCAAAATGTTCAGGTTTTTTCATATATATGTCTCCCTCTATTCAATCTTTGATATGCCATGCATACTACAGTAGAAAAATAAGAATATAACACCAAATCAATGGAAAACACTTAGAATAAAATTAGAATCCAAGATGTATGTTGCTTCAACAAGCTTATCAGGGAAGCACATGGCCATTTACTTTGTGTGATCCCAGCAAAGCGACTCAGTGTTTATGACCTCACACCCTTCCTACTGATAATGGAAATGGTAACACTAATTATGATATCTCAAGGGTTGCCATAAAAACAAAGTAAGAGTTTAACAAATATGTTGTAAAATATGTCTGTATACTAGCAGACATAAATGAAGCATCCTATTGGAGGTCCCTAAGCCTCTCACCCACAAACATGACTTCACAATATAGACAGAATCACAGACTGAGTAATAATACAATTTTATATTTATAATGTCTTCAAATCAAAAAGTTATAAAGTCTTTTTGCTTAATTTTTCTTATTTCTCAATGACTGAATATGATTATAAATATGACTTAGAGTTATAACTTTACTTTAGTAATTATTGTATCCATCATGGCTCTCATTTGTGTTTCCACAGAGGTTAAAGTCAAGCTGTTCCTAGAAATTCACAAGAGAATAAAAGAAAATCTAGTATTTTTCTGCTAATTTGGGAATTCGAAGTGGAGAACTTTGAGAGCCTGTTTTTCTATACCCCATCATAGTCAACCATCTGTTCCTTGCCAGCTCTTACTTCAACTTCCCTTCCCTCTAAGGAACCAACTCTGAGACCCCCATAGGCGGTCAGAATTTCTACCTCATTTTCCCATATTGTGTTTGTAACTTTTCAAACGTCTGTGTACTAAATGGTTGTATATACAGCTCCTTTTGTGGACTCTGAACTCCCAGAGCCGCTGGTAAACCTGTTCTTGCCCCACAAACATCGCATGAGAGACACATGTGATGGGCACTCCACATTTTTGTCATGGCTGACTTGAGGAAGCTGAATAGCAATACAGTGTTCTTAATAAGCTTTTACTACATAAGTGCTAAAAACAAGCATGAGAACTGGTTCACTACCTTAATCCCAGGGATTACAAAGGTATTTGACATACCCATAACCATGTATCTGATCAAAAAAGAATCAGTCACATGTAGTCACTCAAAGAAAGATGGAAGTGTCTAGAAGAAGCTAGGGATTGCATTACAAACTGAACAAGGCACTGACCATGACAAACTGCAAGCTTCTCTCAAGAAACTTACAGTTTACATATCTTTTAAGGAATTTTTTTTAAGAGTCTGGAATGGAGTCAGAACCCTTCCTCCTCAAAGGTAAACTAAAAGTAACCAGGATGACCCGATGCAAGGAATCTGTCAAGAGACCATGGGCATTTACCAACCTAAAGAACAGCTTCTCCTCGGGATAATCATTCATTTTACATTTCATTTAATTCAAGAAGGGAAATGCTGCTGTGGAGATTATTCAAGTCCAAATGTTCCTGGTGAAGGTGCTTCCAGTAATTCTGGGAAAGAAGCCAATCCTCTAGCTTTATATGTAAATATTTTAAAAACAAGCACATATATATAAGCACAAAGGAAAGGTCAAGAAGACATAAGTCTTTAAAAATCTATTTTAATAATTTTTTTCTATAACTGTCCACACAAGTTTGGGCTTTTTTGTAGTGTTACATTTTCTTTTACACAATACACCTGCTTTTTTTCCCTAAACTAAATATTTCTTGCATCTAATGACTCTCTTTATTAGACAGCATCTAATTTGCATACATTTACATACAATTTAACTGCTAGCTTGTGAGAACAAAGAAATGGCTCTGTATTGTACTGAAGGACAATACTCAGTAAAGGAAGGTATAAAACCCAACTAGTTCTGTAACTGTGTAAGCTCTTTGTCTCAGTCACACCAACCTCTCTTTCTCTTTTAACATGCTACTTAAAAGGGGTAAAAATTATTTCATCAAACAATGAAAGAAACTACTCTGTTTAAGTGTCTGTACCCACCCACAGCATGGTTACCACTATCCAGGTCCAAGTTCCTTGATTCTCCCATAACTTCCTTTACTAGATTTGATAACTTAACCCCTTTATTTTGCTTGGTGTCCCCTCTCTAAAACAACCTCGGATCCTTTGATAAATTTTTCATTCCAATACTAATCTGGGCTGCCATTCGCTTCACTGCTGAACAGACCAGGTCTAAGAATGCTGGGTGCTGTTCTTTAGTGAACAAAGCATACTCTCACCCGCACTAGGTTCACAGATTTTCCTTGAGACTTCAGGACTTTTTGTAATAAACCACTCTTCAAAATAAAAGCTTTTCCAGGTCCACTGGGGGGTTGATGGGATGAAGACTTGAACATAAAGAGGACGGCCACGCAAGACAAGTTACAAGTAAAGAGCACTTGAGCCAACTGTTCCCCTCTCAGCTCAGGTGTCCCTTTGTGAGTCTCCAAGCCTGCAGGGCTCTTGGGTAATGAAAAAGAGAAATAAACCTGAAAACCAGGACCCTTGACTGTCCTAGGAAGTAAACCCACACACACGCATAGTGTGACATGGTGACTCACTGTGCCTCTTCCCTTAGTAACTCTCATCCTTGATGCACAGAGAGAGATTATAGAAAGCAATCTCAGAGAGTTTGTTCAGTGTTTTGTAAATATTAACTACTGAAAACACACAAAATAAGTAATAAAGCTGCGGTCACAACCAAGTGAAAATAAACATGAGAGGAATTCAAGTTTCTTAAATGCCATTGAAAAATAAGGAATAAAAATGCTTCAAAATTACAATAAGTAATATAAATGTTAGGGAGGACATGTGGATAACTGAAAGCTATAAAACTACATATGAACCAGCAACATAGGCACAATGGAAACAACAGCACCGATGACTGAGGGCTGAAACAGCCTGAGACTTACTTCCTTAGAAGTAGATTGAAGATCATTGGCCTGTGTTTTTGCATCTGATAATGCACATTTACAATTTTAATGACCAAAAGAGGTGTGAACTTGTCAGTGATAAGTGAGGAAATTCTACCACTCTGTAGGGCTGCAGAATGCCCACATGATTTGGAGCTTTCGACAGCCAAACAGATTGCACAGGCGCTACACACGATCTTGAGGCATGTCTGATTTTCCACCTGGTGGGAAGCCTGAGTTAGAGACAGTATCAGTGCTGGAGTGCTGGCAGAAACCAACTCTGCCAACGCTTTACCCCATGAGCAACTATGAATATTGATTAAAATAGAGCACACAAAAGAAAGTATTAGGCAGTCTTTACAAATGAAAACCAAAATAACACCTCTAAGCATTGACTAGATTCCAGACACTCTAGTAAATAATCAGAAAGTCACAGGCCTTCTGAAAATAACGACTTATTTCTAAAAACAGTTTTAAGTTCTAGAGAATTTATCTCCGACCCCCAAATCCCTTGTTCCATGAGAAATGAGCCCATCACTTCATGGTGCTGCAGCGTCTGTCCTTTCAGACACTTTCAGTACGTTTTACATGACATTTCTGATTCTCGGGCTCATTAAACCTTCTTGTTAATGGAGATCTCAGGCAGTACTTGCTTTGTGTCATAGAGAACTATCTGCCAATACCCAGCATCATACTGTTTTTTTTACACTGTAACATATTAAATTCACCGTGTTTGTTTTAAAAGCACCTCTTATTACTAACTCAGCCAACATCACCTGTGCTAGAGGTGGTTAAGATCCACCTCCCCAATGCGTGTTACCACGGTGACAAAGTAGTGACCTAATTTACACACACCTGCTGGGTTAATTGGGCCAGAATGAAAGATGATATATATGCTCAAAACCAAAACTGATTTTTCCCTCAAAATTAAATATTTGATTTTTTTAAATTAGCAGTTTCTAAAGCTAAGAACATACTCCAGGTGTGCATTTGCCAGTTAATATACCCTGAATGTTTCATGACACTTGAACAGCAAAACATATTGAGTGATGAATACAAATCTTTTATGTATTTTCTGCATGCAATGATTCGTATGAGTAAGTGGTCTCATCACTGAATGTGTGGGTATGCTTGAAGGGTCAGGTTACTGACTCCAAGTAAACAGGGACATTCAATCATGCCAAGTTAGCACTCAGTCAGGACTGACTGCCTGTAAAACACAAGCTCACTTTGAGGAAAGCTGTACTTTATGGCCTTTACCAGCATGTATCAAGTCTTGAACCAAAAATGTCCACTTTGCTTGACCTCTTCCTGTCACTCTCTTCTCTCCTTTCTTAAACCACTGAGAGCTTTCTTTGGGTCACAGAGTTTTCTGCCCCCAACCAACAGTGATAAGAGCAGACAGCTCCTTTTACGGAATGCTAATACAGATCAGCCATAGATGTGTGCATGCACACAAATGGCCTTGCTAAACACATCAAAAGGCTAAAAAGATCACAGCCTTCTATTCATTTATCAGGGATGTCCATTAAAGTATCTTCACAAAGATATTCCTCTACTTTCAATATAGAAAAATAGGAAGCAACTTGCATGTGCACAAGTAAGAGACTATTGAGATGGCATAGCATACATTTATGGACTGCATAAATATTTCAAGGAAAATTATTTATTAACAATATATTTTCATATCACATGGCTAGCTAACAAAATTGCAAACTATAACTATACATTGTGAGCATAGCCCATAGTTTTAAAAATAAATACCAATATATCAATAACTTTCTTTTGATAGTAAATATATCAAACATGACTTTATTATCTTTATTCTTACATTTTGAATTTCTCAAATAGTTTTATATTTAGGTGTGTTATTAGAATAGAAAAAGTCTATATGATTATATATGATTTAAAGATATTAAAAATAGAGCTGGAGAGGTGGCTCAGCATTTAAGAGCAGTACCTGCTTCTCCTAGAATACCCAGGATTGATTCCCAGTACCACATGGCAGCTCACAGCTGTCTATAATTCTAACTGTCCAAGTCTTGGGGGACCCAATATCCTCTTCTGGTCTTTGGAGGCAATGGGGATGTGTGTGGCACAAAAACATACATGCAGGCAAAACACCCATATGCACAAAAATAATAATGAAAAATTTTAAGTTGAAAGTAGAAGAAAAATTAGTGACATTCTTGATTGCCCCAGCCATATTTACCCTTCTCTAACACCAAATACATGTTTAATATGATAAGGTTCTTTGGTTGCAAAATATTCAACGTCTGTAACGATTTTTTTAAAATAAAACATTATAAAGATGCAAGCTATCAGAATCCTTAGCCTAAGCTCCTTTGTAAACTAAATAAAATTACATGAAAAAAATGCCTTTTAATAATGATGACTACATGGAGCCAACTTTTCAAGACACAAATAAAGTTATCACATTGTTATTGCATCTTGCTCAAATTACAACTTTCACGTTTTTATTCACTTGTTCAGTTACAGGGTCTTACAGATAAGTGCTTTTCTTAAGTAAGTAAAATTAACATTACCATATGAACTGTATTTGCTGTTGAAAGTATCTCACTAGGGGTTTGATTTACTCTATGATGCTTTTGCTGATTTAATCATTGCTTAGACAATCAAAATATAATAATTTATTCTTATAAATGAAAGAATTTCTTGGGACTTTCTATGTTACAAACAGTAGACATCAGTGATGGATTCAAAAACTGTATGTCACTTCTGACATTTCCAGTTTTCTTTTCTTTTGTCTCTGTGCTAATCTCTGCCATCCTAAGAAGTCTAAGGGACAAAAGGGGCTTCTTTCATTTCAAGTGAAAAATAAAACTGCTATTTCCACTCAAAAACAAGGGTAAATGAATTTGTGAAATCATATATATTGAAAATTTTAGTTAAATCAAAGATATAAATATTAAAAAAGACTGAACCACAAATGTACTAAAGAAAATATGAGCAATTTCTCCGCATACAAGATTTTTTTAACATAAAGTAAATGACTGGTGAGTACAGCTACACAAATATATTAAGTGATTAAAAAAATTAATAACTAAAAATTTGAATACAAAACCACTTTTTTTCTAAGTACCTTAAAAAATCAGATTGTAATTTAATTACATTTCTTCCTTCACTTTCTCCCCTCCAGCACCCCATACATGCATACCTCATATTCCCTCCCTGCATATTTTCAAACCATGGACTCTCTTTTCATTGTTAGTACACGCACATATACATACATACATACATACATATATATGTATATATATTCCTACATATCACTTGTTGATTCTTTATAATGCCGCTTGTATGTATGTCTTCAGGTCTTGGCACTGAATAACCAATTGGTATGCTCTTTCCAATGGAAGACCAACTCTCTAGCTCCCAGCTTTAATAAGTCACCATTAAAACTTAACTTTTATACAAAGAAGCTAAACAAATTGGTAAAAGGTTTCTGGAAAAAAATAAAAAATGAAAAATAAAATGAAAACACAATGAAAAGAACAAAGTATTTAATATTCAGAGCATAGAAAAAGAAATGTAAGTATGCAATAACTTTCAAAAATATCATGTAATCTACCTGATATAAACTGCACGAAAACAATGACAAAATATAATTTTCATTCTTCCAATAAGATAAATAAATAACTGCTAATATCCACTACTGAGGAGGTTGTAGGAAACCAGGAATATGCTGTTAACAGGCACAAAATCAATTATTTTTCTTTTATGATTTCTTTATTATTTTCTGTGGAGATCTCTCCCAACTCCCGGGGTGCCGGGTTTTTATTTATTTGTTTACTTATTTATTTGTAATGGGATCTTACTATGTTAGTCTGGATAACTTGTAAAACAATATAAACAGACATGCACACACACCACACACACACACACACACCAGTCTGGTCAGAATCCACAGAGATCTGCCTGCCTCTGCCTCTCTGGAGCAGATAGGAATTAAAGGAATGTACCACCACAACTTTCTTTAAATCACTACCTTTGAATCTAAACTTTGAAGAAACAAATTACAAATATTTGAACATTGATTTCATTTATTGAAAATTGATTTAATTTCTATTATTAAGTTCAGTAAGTGTATTTTGCTAGATTTGCTATATTCTTGGATGAACAGGGTAAGTTGATAAAGCCATTATTTTCTTTGCATATCTTTATGAATCAGCCAACCTTTTGAAACGTGTATACATTAGAAAATAGAAAGAGTAAGCAAATTGTTTAGTGCCACAGCAAAACTGAAAGAATACTTTGCTCAAAAAGAAAACATTATTGAACTTCCCACACCACACTTGTTTACAGCAAAACACTCAGCTTGCTGTGGCTGTTCCCTCTTATGTAGAACAACTGAATCAGCAGATAACATACCCAGTACCTTACCTAACAGCTCCCCAGTTTATGCTCTTTATAAGCCTGTAATCTGATGGGGAATGGTAGAAAAATACTCTGGAAACTTAAATATCAATTTTGAGTATCTATATCTACTAAAATGAACAAGTATCTATTTAGTGTTTTGTATGCAGACTGTAACCATGTTTTTGTAACAAAAGCAAGTAATGTAGCTGCTGAGAAATGAGGCAAACTGAATATATTAAATATTATTTCTAGGTCTCAGTTTGGCTCTGCCAAGGTGGTAAAACTTGCCAAAGGATACTGATCTAAAGAGTGTTTATTGCACTCCTTATTGCCTGCCAACCCACGGACACAACTCAGGGTTATTTCTTAATGGATCCCCATAAATGCTCTCACATACACAACACGAGGAGACAAATGTCAAAATTAGTTTTTAAGTCATATATGTATTTTCACAAGCACTCATATAAAAGCTATAGTCTACAACAGGACAAAATATGTTTTTTCCAACTTATAAGAAACACCCTCTATCTTGCTTTTAAATTATGATACATGTTTTCAGTACAATAATGGCTTTCATCACAGTGACTTAACATTCTGGACATATGGACAGATTTTTATAAAGGCTCTTTGTTATGGTTTTTGACTCTTTAAGAGGCAAGCCACGCCCACTCCCAGT
>LOJH01047128.1:2141-13271 GCA_001685095.1 Ellobius talpinus
TCAGGACCTTTGGAAGAGCAGGCAATGTTCTCAACCTCTGAGCCATCTCTCCAGTCCTCGAGGATTTTCTTTACGAAGTCTTGGGAAGAATTATAAGCATGGAAACAAAATACAAATGGGAAAGAATCTGGGAATAAGTCCATAAAATTACAACACTTAGAAGTGTCTTACCTTCTTCTCGTCTTAGATTCCGTTCAATGTTTGCTACACAAGAAGCACAAGTCATTCCAGAGACCTGTATGTAACACTTGCTATGGACTGGTGTCATCACACTATCTGGCTCATTAGTTGAGGGCAAAAGTGGTGTTTCCAATGAGGGCTGAGCTATCACTACCAAAGGCTCGTTTGTGTCTGGTGGAAAAAGAAAGGTTTTTTTTCATTTGTGGTATTAATTACTCTCCAGCTGACACACTGTCATATGTCACATATGTCACAGTCCATGCCTCCAGACCTGGCAATCCATTCTTTAAAATCAGTAAATTCCTAAAAGCCCTCAACAAAAACATTGTTATTACCCTTTCTTAGCAATGACTTTGAATTTCTTTACTGACCACCCAGGTAGCAAGAAAATCTGACCCAAGTGAATATATAAAACTTTAGTCATAATTTTAAAAAAAAACAAAAACAAAACCCTTTAGTCATGTCAGATTCTTCTAGCCATTATCTCCAAACCCAACCCCAAGTAGAGACTAATTGGTTACCAGACAGTTCTTATGCTTGTATTTAAGTGGCATTATCATGCTGGCAATTTGTACATTGACATTAAAAGAATTCTTCCTTATCTATAGAAGATATTTTTCAGCTGGTGCATGAAAGTATCAATAGTACCGTCACCCTATGATGTGTGTGTGTATAGACATATATATGTGATACAGTTTAATTTACAAATGAGGCATAGTAAGGGCTTAACAACTGACAACAAAACAGAATAATTATAACAATAAATACACTGTTAATCATTGAGCCATCTCTCTAACCTCCTCACATGGCTTTTTGTACAGTGTACCACATCCAGGCATAAACCACCATGTTTGGTCGGCCGCGAGCTTTTTAGGCTCATGATATCCTTAGGCATTTTATACACACTGGTGACAACTGCCACAGGACTCATTTGTAAGAAGCGGAATTTCAGCCTGGTGTGGGGGTGCATGCCCTTAATCCTAGCATTAAACAGGCAGAGACAGAGGAATCACTGTGAGTTCAAGGCCAGTCAGGTTGATATAGTTAGTGAGTTTCATACCAGTAAGGGCTACATAGTAAAACCCTATCTCAAAAAAGGTGAAATTTCAGTAACTGTGAATATTTTCTTGTTGCTAAATGCCAAATAAAGAAACAAAATAGGAATATAAAAATATTAGGGATATCAAAGAAAAAATATAATTACCTGGCAAGATAGCATCAAATCCCATGTCTTCAATTGCTTCTCGCAAGGTTTCTGAAGAGGTTAGTAGAGGATCATATTCAACAGTCCCAGTACTATTCGCAAGAGAAACACGGATGGATTTTACACCTGGCTTTTTTGATATGACACCCTCTATAGACTGGACACAAGAATTACAAGTCATGCCATTAATATTAATCACAGTTTCTTGGGTCAGAGGCTGGCTAACTATGTTCGAAGGCATCTTTTGAAGAGATGAACTGGAGGGAGAGCTGGAGGTATTTTCAACTTCATTTGCAATACTAACTCTGTATTGCCTTGGCGAAACAGCCTCTATTGCTTTTCTCAGCGTTTCTGGAGTGACTGAGCTTGCATTGTACTTTATAATGGCTGACCTATTCTCTAAAGAAACGACTATACTGCTTACATACTGGAGTGTAGATAACGCACTTTTGATATTTGACACACATGATCTACAGTGCATGCCCTCTATGATGAATGTGGCTGTTGAATCACTGGGATAAGATGGGCTCTTTTGCTGTGATCCTTCTGGAGATTTGACTGGTGTATTCTTCAGGCGCTCGACATCAATGGTTCCCAATTTGAGGTACTTGGGCTGCTTTTTTATGAAGGCTGGGAAGCCCACAGCTTCAATTTGCTTCTTTATTTCCTCTGCTGTGATCAGATGAGGTTGATAAATAATAGTAGCTTCTTGGTTGTCTAGGGACACTAAATAATAAATAGAAACATATTTAACTTAGTTATTCCTGGGCCACTTCACAGTCAATCGCTGTTTTTCCCTCACTCTTTTCAATGCTTTTTCTTAAATACTTTTGTGCTTTTCAGAAAAAGGGACTGACATACATTGGAAACAAGCAAAAGACATGATCACCACTCCTATGGTCTCCATATTTCTGGATCACTCCAGTAGAAATACATTAGAGGTAAAGAACACCCCAGGCAGCCTGTTGAGGAAGCCTGAACGCCATAAATTGTTACTGCAGATGCCTCTTCTACTAAAGTTCAAGACTCTCATAACCTTTCATTATAATCATTAACTTCACTAACATTAATCCTGAAAATATGCTACGCCTCCAACTTCAATGAAGCAGGAAGCAATTGCAGGCCCACGGATCGAAGCTCATGCTTGGGAAGAAAGCAAAAAGTTTAAAGATCAAAACACAAAAGAGCTTTACAAAACAAGAAAAAAGAGAGAGAGCAGATAAATTACCTTTAATTCGCTGAACACCTTGCAGCTTCCCAACTTTGCCTTCAATGGTGCTAGTGCACGAATGGCAGGTCATCCCTTCCACTTTCATCTTCAGCATGACTTCCCCGGCCTGAGTGCTGTGCTCGTCACACGCTCCTGACTTTTTCTCCTGACTTCCCACGTCTAAACTGAGGTCTGGGACCAGCTCCACAATCTGACTGGCACTCACTAGAGAAGGGATTATGGTTACTACTGCAGTTCTTTGCTGAGGGGAAATCTTAACGCCAGTCACACCCTTGGTCTTGAGCAATGTGCTTTGGATATGGTCCCATGGCAGAGCCAGTGGAGCAGTAACAGTCAGAAACACAGTATTGGTTAAAACAGGGAGAGGGCTGGCATTGTGGAGAAGAGCATCAAAGCCCATGTCATCGATAGCTTCTTGGAGGGTCTTTGGAGTCTGAAGTTTAGGGTCAAAAATAATAGTTGCATTTTTTTCTTCTAGTGAAACCTTTTGGAAAGAAATTTCAGAAGTTAGTTTAGCTCAACTATATGACCTAGGAATTAATAATAACAGGAATTGAGAAGGGGCAGTGGTGGCACAGGCCTTTAATTCCAGCATTTGGGAGGCAGAGGCAGGCAGATCTCTGTGAGTTCAAGGCCAGCCTGGTCTACAAAACGAGTTCCAGGACAGTCAAGGCTACATAGTAAGACTCTTGTTTTTTTTTAACAAAAGGAGAAGGAAAAAGGAAGAAGATGAATATCAATGATCAAGAACCAAGCCTTTCTGAGCCATCTCATATTCCAAGACTAGCTCCAGGACACTTAGTTCACACACTGGCCTTCCCTGATAAAGACCTCACCAAAGACCTCTTTTCTGCAGCAGATCAAGACTATTACAGAATGTCTACAACTGGTCAAAAATGCAGAGTATCAATACATACTCATCCCCAATTGATACATCTGCAATACAAATCCTACACCTGAAGCTCAGGGAATATTGCAAGAGAGGGCAGAAAGATCATAAGAGCCAAAAGACCAGGATACCTGCTAAGAGATAGTGTCTTCTATGCATGACAAAGAAGATGAATCCATGAAACCACAACAATATGGTTGTCTAAACAAGACCTTCACAATGACAGTATCAGTTGACATGCCAGTGTAAGTGGGAAAAAAAATCTCACATAGTCCCACCCCTAGATGCAGAGATAAAGTCCAATAATGGTTGCTGAGAGATGGAGAATCAGTCTTCTCCAAATGGTGGTCATCCCTAAACATGAGTAATATTAAACGGACTCATCGGTGTGTGTGTGTGTGTGTGTGTGTGTGTGTGTGTGTAAACATGTAGCAATAATAATTAAAGAAGTAAGAGGTCATAAATTGGAGAGTGAGTGGTGGGGGAACATAGGAAGAACTGGAGAGGGGGACAAAGGGGAAGAAATGAGGTAAATACCTGTACTCATGTGCAAAATTTTCAACAAAATAAATTTAAAAGTAAAATATGTTAGGAAAAGAATATCAATCACACCACATTCAAGAACGATGAAATAAATAACAGCACTAGAAACTAGTAGTTTCTCAACTATCTTTTCACCTTTACTACTCTTGCTGGAAAGAAACACAAAATGTTTTATCCACCCAGAAGAGCAATGTGTAGGCTTTCATAACTGTGGTACCAATCAGGTAAGCAAAGTATGTGCATTGACAAGCACACTCTAGAATCTCACCACAGAATACAGACTATACTTTCCTAATATATCTTTTCATAAATTACTGCAACATGTCACATTATACAGATATAAAAGGTTATACAAGAAATAGTACTACTATAGAAAATAAAAGGTAGGGCTGGAGAGATGGCTCAGTAGTTCAGGGCATCCGCTGTACAATCATGACAACCAGAGGTCATATCCCAGCACCTATATAACAATCTAGGTGTCCAGGACACAGCTTTTAGCTCAGCAAAGAGTGGGGGAGAGACAGGAGGATGGTTGGGCTTGCTGGCTTCCATAGCTGAGAAAAATGTAAGAAGGAACTTGCCTCAAAAGGAAAGGGGAGAATGCAGTAGATGAGGATACTCTCTGGCCTTTGAGCACCCATGAGCCCTCACATCCACGTCTATAAAGAAAAAAACCTTTTAAAATATAAAATGCAAGTTAATATAAAGTCCACTACTTTAAAAATATTAATTAAATGGTGGAGGTATAACTCAGTGACAGAGTGGACGTTTTGCATGCACAAGACCCTGGATATAATGCCCTAGATGTAATTCTCAGTAAACACACACATACACATACACAGAGGCTGGGCGTAAGCCCCATTATCTTCCAGGGTTTTCAGAAGTAGGAAAGTTCTTTGTAGCAGTAATAAGTTATCAAATAAATGTAAACAAAGAACAGCTAACACTTACTAAGCACTTGTTATGTGTGCCAGGAAATGGGATTCTTAGGTCACAAAGCAGAACATGCCACACTCACATGGATCAACACTAGGACAGAGAATATAGAAGGTGGCTAACCATTGGTCCCTGACACTACATCTCAGAAAAGGCTCCTTGGAGAAAATAATGCCTATTAAAGGACAAAGGGATTCATCACATATGAAGAAACTGCAGACAAATGGAAGCACAAAGGTAGAAAAATATGAAGCCTAGGAATGAAAGGATTGCTCTATTATGGGATCTTACATAAATAATAGTTTATAATCTACCTTAATGGTAGTAGAGTGTCATAAAAAAGTTACACAGGGGAACGGCATGAGATCTCTATCTTAAACAATCATTGCATAGAAGATGATGGGCTGGTTGGAGAGATACCAATTAGGAAGCTACTCCAATTGCAACAACAACATAACACAGGCTCTGAATTAAGACATGTGTATGAGAAAAAAGGGAACAGAAGCAGCTCCAAGACATGTTTAGCACAGGGAGACCCAGCAACAAATACAGATGGCAAGATGGCCTGTAGATTTCTAGCTTGGGCCAATGGGCAGATGGTAGTGATGTTAAATTATATGGGGGGACAAGAGGTAGTTAGCAGACTAAAATAAAAGGAAGGGCTATATTATTAATTCAATGCTAAAACTGTTCATTTTGAAATAGCAGTAGAATAATGTTTAAATAAAAGTTAAAAGATAGGTACCATTATTATTAATTCTTAGTACAAAGCTTGTTCCATACAACAAAAATAATGCAAAAATTTTAAAGTAATTTATAGTAGAAAACATTGTTTTAAATCTTCTGTGATTATTGTACAGTTAAACATTTTGTTAATTTTTTTCTTTTAGATTTTTATAAATGTGTATGGGTGTTTTGGCCATGTAGTTGTTATCATTTCGGTTCTGGGTATCAAACCCAGATCTTCTGAGAGAGCACAGTGCTTTTAACCACTAAGATGCCCCCTTTTGCTTATTTTAATGAACTTCATTTTTTTATTTCTTTAGCTTTGTAACTGATAACAATAGGTTTGATAAAAACTTGAAATATGATCATGGCATGGAGGTTTCTAAGGCTCAGATAACTCTAGCCAGGTAGCTTTTTGTGGAAGAGAGCACTAGCATAAATGATCAACAGAAATGGGAAAATAATTTATATTGGTTTTAGATTATACCATATAATATTTTCCATGAAAAGGAGAAAAATTAAAGCCACACATCGAGATGCACTCCTATACTTCCTGCATTCGGGGGATGAGGTGGGAAGATTGTGAGGTCAAGGTCAGCCTATAGTCGTGTTATATTTCAAGGCATAGCACAAATTACAGTACAGCCTGGATGACATAATTCTCTTTCAGGGGACTAGGGTTCAATTCCCAGCACCTATACTACAGTTAACAGCCATCTATAACTTTAGTTCCAGGGGACCCAACATCATCTTCTGCCCTCCATGGACACTAAGCATACACATGGTGCACAGATATACATGTAGGAAAATACACATATACACAAAATAAAAATAAAGTTTGAAGCTGGAAAGATGGATCAGCAAGAGTATCTGCTACTCTTGGACCCTGGTTCAATTCCCAGCACCCACATGGCAGCTCACAACCTTACTTGTAACTCCAGTTCCAGGGAATCCAATGCCCTCTAAAGGCACAGATCTACATGCAGGCATATATATATATATATATATATAAAACACCCATACATATAAAATAAAATAATAAAACTAAAACAATACATATTTTTTTCAAATTATAGTTTATAGACATACATGTTTTCAAAAGATACAATATAATGGTAGCCATTATATCAAATGCAGGTCTTTGTGTTATTAAATAGATCTCTTTTAATCTCACTTGCCTGAGGTCCATGGCATTCTGATTGAGGAAACAGATGTGAGTGCAGCTTCGTAGTAGTATATTTGCTTAGTCTGCAAGGACCTAGGATAATCCTGAGTGTTGCAAAGAAAAGGCTAAAGGAGAAGAGGGAGAATAGATCACTGGTTGTCAGGGCCTATATATAAGCCTTAGGCAGTACAGGTAGTTTTCAGGGGGTGGTGGTGGTGGTAGTGGTGGTGGTTGTGGTGAATGAATCTGCACATGTATTTCTGCTAGCTGCTACGTGGGGCAGAAACCTTCAGGGGTAAACGGCTATATTAACACACCTTCCAACATCTTTCTCATTCTTTTCAGCTAAAACTTTATGATACAAACTGAACACGCCCAGAAGCATTCCTTCTCCTGATTTTTAGAACATGTGCTCCACTACCTTAGGCTAATCATGCCCCCAAACTTTGCCTATTATCTTTCCTTCTTAAGTTATGACCTTACTCATCATAATCAGGATTGTACTACTTAACTGAGCATGCTTAACAATGGGCCAACCCCTGAATGAAAATATGCAGGCTTCCTGAATAAAAAATCTCAAGCTTACTTGGTAAGCACTACTTTGGAAATAATTACCCCATCACCTTCCCTGCTGTAGGTAATAAATCTTTCCTCACTCCTTTATATTTAGCTGTGCTTGTTTTAGCTTTTGTACCCAACCAGATGGGAACCTAGTCTATTTGATAACATTCACAAAATGTAAATATACATTTACAAAAATAACATGTTTTAACATTCACAATCAATAACAATCACAAAAATAAAAATGCCTAGCAAGTACAAAACTCTGGTTTTAATGCAAAAAATAAGAAAAATTCTAATTATTATACACCTAAAAAGATCAATGTTGTTAAGTGGTAATTTTTAGGCAGGGTATATCTATGGCTCACACCTATTTCAAGCTCCAAATGTTCCCTCAGAGGCCTTCTGAATGCAGGAATTACAGGTATGTGCCTCCACATATGGTTCTACATGACAATTTCTTAAAATCATAAATTCAAATAAGGTTAAAAATTCAGTAACTCAGCTTCCCTCCCTATAACTGAAGTGCTTACAATGGGTAGTGCCTGTGATATCATATATAAAACACTTCTATCACTGATGAAGATTCTTGCACAGCCCTATTGTGGTGACTACTGTATATAAGTTTCATTACATCATAGCTAATACATCCTTTTAAATGTTTTGTTACGTTTTTTGCTTATGAGTCAGGGGGTCTACATAGTGAGTTGGAGGCCAGCCTGGACTTCATAAAACCATGTCTCAAACAACAATAATAAATAAAAAGTAGTATTTCCCCATATTATTCATTCTGCAGATGAGGAAGACATGTTCTTATTTAGTTACTTCTATTTCTGTGTTTTAAAGCTAGATGAGCATGCTTAGCACAAATCACTTTGGGGTATGAGCACTCAACTTATAATGAAAAGACTTTAGAAACCTCAAGTATCAAAGGAAGCAAAACTCACAACCCCTTATTTTCTTTTAAGAAGAAAGTCATGCAGGAGCTTAGAATCATCAAGGACAGTACTGACTGCCAAAACCTTGGGTAGGAAGCTAATCTGGTATTTATTTACCTAACAATTATTTACTAGTGTCCACTATGTGCCTGGCATTGTACTGGCTGTTAGAGACACAACGGTGAGGCAAGCCAGGCAAGGCTGTGCAGAGATGGAAATTGCTGGTAGCAGTGTGATTCTTTGCCTGGGCAGCTCTCCTTTCACATGCTCCCCTCATCCCTAAATCATCACCTCCAACTCCCCACACTGTTCCAACGTTTCTACATCATTTTTCATTAGGAATCAACGCTGTCATTTTATTCTTAGAGAAACAATTTTCCATTATTTCAAGAGTCCCTCTGAACGTAATCAGAACAGCCTACAGATCATGAGCGCAGGAAGCACTGAAGACAGAAGAGTATAAACTAGTTAGCAGAAGACAGCAGTGGGAGAGAAGAACAAGAAGTAAACTAATGGCACCCTGTGATCTTAGCAACAGCAGGTGTGCCAGTGCCCATCTATCATCTGAGCACTCAGGAAGTGTCTGCCAACAGGAAGGTCAGAGCTCCAAGGCCATCTTAAACTACATGCTACACAAACACACCACCACCACCACAACAACCATAATGTAGAGAGGTTGCTAGCTGTTCACATAATTTATATTAGTGCTTATAATTTTCTGTGTCTCTTGAAATGTTAAACATGAAATCCAGACACAAAACTATAACAATTGAGAGGCTAATACAGAAGGATCAATGCAGGTTTGAGTCTAACCTGGAATACACAGTGAGTCCCAGGTTCAGGTCAATCTCAGTTTTACACAGTGAAACTCCATTCAAAAAGGGAGGAGACAACCCAGATGTAGCATATTTCTCTACATAAAACATCTATGTACACTGTAAATACGTGGTTTGTGTCTTCTATTCTTAGACAATATAAAAAGTGAAAACCTTGGAAGAATCATCCCACCTCTCAGTTTCCTGAGAAGACCAGAGAAAATATTCCTTTTTAGCTCTACTTTTCTGTAAGAGTTTAAAATTGTGCCAGCAAGATGGATTAGTGGATAAAGGCTCTTACCACCAAGTCTAACAACCTGAGTTTCAGTCTCAGGATCCATATTATGAAAGGAGAGAACCAAATCCAACAAGTTATCTTCTATAATATCCTTGCATGTGTGTCACACACACACACACACACACACACACACACACACACACACACGATGGAAGGAAGGCAGCCAGCCAGGCAGACTGGCTGGCTGGCTAGGTTTAAGAAGCTAAAAATTTGAGCTGTAGAGATGGCTCAGCAGTTAAGAAGACTGGCTGCTCTTCCAGAGGATCTGAGTTCAATTCCTAGCACTTACATGGCAGTTAATAACTGTCTATAAGTCCAAAGTCTTGATACCCTCACATAGACATACATGCAGACAAAACACCAATGCAAATAAAATAAAAATAAATAATTTTTAAAAAAGCTTTAAAACTGGGACCAGAGAGATAGCTGAGTGGTTGAGAGCACTGTCTGCTCTTGCAAAGGACTCAGGTTCAATTCCCAGAACCCAAGTGGTGGCTTACAACTCTTTGTAACTCCAGTTTCAAGTGATCTGATGCTCTTTTCTGGCTTCAGTGGGCACCAGACAAGCATGTGGTGCATATGCACACATAGACAAATCACCTAATCACATAAAATAAATAAAAGTGTTCCCACAAAATTCCAATGTTTCAAAGCCAACAAGGAGGATGTAGTTGGACTTTCCTTTAGGCTCACAAATAACATGGAGACTTATTGTTAGTTATGAAAGTTTGGCCTTAGCTTAGGCTTGTTCCACTAGCTCTTATAACTTACATAAACCCATTTATTTTAATCTACACTCTGTTCTCTTTATACTGGTAATGTTGTTTCCTCTGCATCTGGCTGGCGACTCTGCCTTTCTTCTTCCCAGAGTCCTCTCTGTTCCCAGAAGTCCTGCCTAGCTATTGACCATTCAGCTCTTTATTAAACCAATCAGAAGGTGCCTCGGCAAAAACACATCTTCACAGTGTAAACAAATAATCCAGAATTGAAGGGTCCTAGGTAACTAGTTTGTAAAAGCAGAGCCATCATAATTAAGATTAGGATACTTATAAACAAGGACCCAGAGAACTCATATGAAGAGTCAGTCATGTAAGGATACAGAAAGAAAACACTGACTATGATAAAAATATTGGCATACACCAAATATGTTAATGCCTGGGTTTTGGACCTCCCAACCTTTAGACAGTAAGAATTGAATTTCTGAAGCAAGTATCAGTGGTTTATACTTGTATTTCTACCACTGGGAAGGCTGGAGAGGAAGACTCTGAGTTCAAGGTCAGCCTGGACTATATAGGAAGTTTGTGGTGAGACTAGGCTACACACAAAAACGCTGTAAACAACAACAACAATAATAGCAGCCAAACATGGTGGCACATGCCTGTAAATTCAGTACCTGAGCTCAGGCAGGAAGATTCTGAGTTCTAGGTCATCCTGGGTTATATAGCTATATGCATATAAAATGAGACCCCATCTAAAAATGAATAGATAAATGAAATAATTTTCTTATACATAAGTCACTTTGTGGCATTTTCCTATAGAAGCTTGAACAGACTAAAGCAAAGGTGTTCCAGTACCATAAAAGCTAAATCAAGCTTCTTCGGGGGCCATTGATCCCCCAGCTCAGCCTGTTTGGGCGCTGGGTCC